>CM068368.1:165540210-165742710 GCA_034769895.1 Magicicada septendecula | reverse complement strand
AATCCATAATTCTGATTCACTATAACCTGTGTTAAAAAGGGCATTCACTTTTATGTATTCTGCTTATTTACAGTGTTAAAATTGCTTTTTCATTCCTGTTATTACATCACATTGAATATATATAGATATATTGTCTAGAGTCTAGAAGATGAAAATGATGAATGTTATAAGCATTAAGCGATGAAACAGATCGAATTTGTTAGAACTAGCCCTGTGAAAATATATATATATATATATATATATATATATATATGTTGGTTCGTATTGTTGATTGTATAAGAGCCCCTGCTTGTCAGGCTGTTTGGTTTGATTAAATTTTATTGTTAATTGCATTCATAAATATTAGTTGAAAGGTTATTTGTATAAACAGTATTTTCTTTTTTTTAAGGAACAGAATTTTTGTCAGAACATGTCCGCTAATTACATTCTGTGATTTATTACTATATTAATTAAAAGTATCTACCTGTGATACTGTGGATTAAATCTTATGGTTACTGGTGGTGATTGCCATCCATATATATTTCAATATAATATAGAGGCCCTATTTCTATTTAAAAACTGAAGATATAAGAAGAAAGGTAATTCCAAGAATTATTGCTGTATATTCTTATTATCACAATTTTTACATTCTTGATATTATTACATGCTTATATATTACAAGAACCATTGTTATAATCTGTAGTGAAATTTAACGTTTTATGAAACACTAATAAAAAGAATTGTTACTGTTTAAAAGTGTTTTATTGCAAGTCCTGTCACTATGGGCTCCGGCACACTTTGTCTTCCATCTAGACCAAATGTCTAGTTATTAAATATTTTACGTAACAGTACTACACCGTTACAGTATAGCTAGAGAAAAACATGTTAGAGCGTAAAAGGTTTGTGCTAGTGTGTTTTCGTAAATTAGCAATACTTCAGTACTCAGCGATATGACTATCAACCAGAGAAGAAAAACATTTTAAAGTTATACTCAACTATTTAAGTATTAATTACTATTGTTACCGAAGAAAAAAACTTTCTCTTTATACTGAACATTTTCTTCTCATTCATATAAACGTGTTTTAACTAGAACAAAGTTAACTTAATTGGTAAACATTTACACTGTAAACAAGACCAACCTGCAGGTTGAAACCAGCAGGTCAGGCTATATTACCAAAATTATATATCAATTCTTTCATCTCACGTCGTTTAAACACCAAATCTACACGAACAATGTCGTGAAACTAAACGCCCTTTGCACGTTGCGTGGTTTGTTCAGCTATCGATTTTGTACTTGAACGTGTCAAATAAAAAAAAAGACAATGGCCGCCATCAAAGCACGTAGCGGAGCGCAAGCGGCCGAATATTCGCTCACATGCACGCCTAATACAATGAATGGTATAATTGACTAAACATTTATGATTAAAATATCTGCAATTAACATCACATGTATGTAATTGTGGTTGTTTTGGAATACCAAGCAGAGAACGATCTGTTCATTAGAGGCTCGACGGGAACGCAGGAATACGTAGCTGAAAATTAAATTAAATATTGCAGCAATGTACAGTATTACGCACACAAGGTGTCGCAAATCTATTAACTACATATATATCACTAATAATCAGACGTTATCTTCAAGTGTACGATTAAACTTAAAGAAATATTTAAAGTTATGTGAATCTTTCTCTAATAGAAACTTCCCACTGACTTTGGGTACAAATATTGACAACATTTATAAATTTACATTTCATTCAGGAATGAATATTGACATCCTTATGTAAAAGTTAGTTTAATTTATAAACGGCAAATAAGATTGACTGTGCCTTGTAAGTAGATCATAGAGCGGTCTCTTGTTAGCCGCATAATCGTAAGATTTTTTACAAATAACTACCAGATTGTAATTAATTTCATAGATTTTTTTGTAATGTGAGGACTGAACTTTCGTTAATAGTGGAAATTCCGTACTATCGAATCGTGGTCCACGTCGTAAAATGTCAGATTTCAACTGTGCTTGATGTTTAGTGTCGAGACAAGGTATGAATACGTCACTTAAGGAGAAGACTGTGAGAAAGATTGAGATAAGTAGCCCATTTTATTTTTGTGTGTATCGTTTGATTGTGGATCAGAGTTACATAACTCCAATACACGATTAATGACGAGAGTAAGACGTTTGATGTTTTTAGTTTCCTGGTCTATTGAGGAAGCGGTAACTTAGAGCAATGGACGGAGTTTCGCCTTCAAAGAGTACCTGAGATTAAGCTTTTGGAGAAATAAGTCGAGGAAAGTCTTACTGAGGAAGTACAGGCCAGCGATGCCGATGCGGTTACGGAGTGGCGACTATAAATGAGACAGAGAGGCCCCCGTTCTACTTTACTTTAGACATCCAGATGGTCAGGAATGGCAGTCAGTTGGACAGGGTAAGCATACATCAAAATTCAACGTAGGCATATAGTGTCCTTAGACGAAGGATTCGCATAGTGACTTGAGCAGTTGTTCTCACGGCTAAGTACGTGCATGATGCATAAGGAGTTGTCGGCGCGCATAGAAAGTGACTGTACTGATGTGGTTCGCCAAATTAGGGCGGAATGGCTAGATAATGTCATGAGGCCCGAAATTGACTAGAGCTTTGTGTAGATATTGCATATGTCGTGGAGTTGAAGATCTGGGTTACAGGTCTGGGTTCTGTCCGCAAGGAGAGCGTAACTGCCCTATCTCAACAATGTTAAATTAGCAATCATTATGTACCTTTCCCTCAAGAACGGTAGTAGATACTAGCATAAAATTTTATATAGTTATTTTAACATTGTATTTGTGAACGCTGTACTAAAATATACTTGATAGGATAAAAAAAGCAATTTCTACAAATTTTTGAAAAAAGTTATCAGTTTTTATACTTTTAAACGTCTATTAAATAAACATAAATAAAGGTTAATAAATAATTTTAGTACCACATGTTTATAATTCCATTAATAACAAACAGGCAAAGTTTCTGGATTATATCATAAAGGGTTTCTAAGAAAAAGGAACATGAACATAAAAATTTTGTAATTTTCGGTAAACTAATCGTAAAGTTAGTAAAGTCTGATGATGACATGTACTTATTTGTTTAGAGTTATTCTAAAATGAAAACATTCCAGATCCATAGTCTTAATCTTTTTCTTGTTCTTCTGTTCTTTTGATCTTCTTTTCAGTTGCCTTCTTTTCTTTCTGGCCTCCTTGGTTGCACTTTGTACTGCTACTTCCGCTTTTTGTAATCTTATACAATCCAACTGTTTGAGTTCTTTAACTGCATATTTACTAATTTCTAAATTTAAATTTGAATAAACGTCTAGTTTGCATCCATAGCCCTCAATAAATGTTAAACGTGTAAATTTCAAATAAATTTCAATAAATTTCAAATTGTAATGTATTTAGCACAAAAACATTTTTGGAACATTTGTCCACACAACATGATTAAAACTCTCATTGGGTTTTGTGTGCGGCAGTGAAAACAATTTTTTAACAATTCACGATTAGCAAGGTATCGATAAATACATTTTATAAGAGACATTATCTCTTTTGGCAGAAATTGCTTATGTTTTAATTCGTTACCTAATGCCTGCGCTTTATTATATTTGCACCACGATTCAACTTCTTTCGTGCGTAAACCATGTTGTGGTTCATCATCACTAGATAACTTATGAAAATAAGTCGCCTATACATTTTTGTCGTGGTTTCTAAATTGCTACTATCACTTCTTGTAGCCTAGCCATAGTATAATTACAATTTGTCTACTTCAGCATCTGTGAGACATTTCTGCCTCCAATTGGTTTCCTATCTTCCAATTTCTTGTTTTTCGTATCTTTTTTGATACATCGCAACCGACTACACATTTTTTTTCTGAATATGCACTATGGAAACATAGGAAGTGTAATAAATAAATATACTATTTAACCTAGAAACCTATGTTAAGAGGCCCAGACCATTAAAGAAAATTTTAGCATAGCATTGCTATCAAATCGTGAAATGTAAACAGTTATAATATAACATTACGGTTGCCTATTATAGCCTCGATCAAAACTCAGAATTAATCAGTCGGACACAAGTGGAACCATATGTTAAAATAGGATAAAGACGTAGAACACACTTTATATAAATTAATACAGTATTTATCACGAGAAGTGGGTTCAGTTGTATAGTCGATGTATACCACGTTGAAACGATAAGGTTTCCCCGATATCCACGAGATATCACACCAAAGTGTAAATACTAAACTGAATGGTAAATACCATTTATTCATTCAGGTAAATGGTTGAAATGGTAAATGGTAATTACTCATTTCAATTAAAGCAAGACAAGTACTTTTTTGCGTACATCGAATGTGTTCACCGCTTGAAAATCTTGAGCTTTTGGCGATAATAAAGAATTTATACTAAAAAATAAGCCACTAAAATTATTAAACCTTATTACCTTAATATTACCTTATTATTAATTTCTATAACAAAAAATTTACAATCTTCAAATTTACAATTTGGTTGCAGACCAAGACGAACAGGACTATACAAAGAACGTTGGAGACACTACTGAACCTGTGTAAAAGATAACGTTCTAAGGAGCATCGTAAACTTCCATGTACAATAGAAGCTTATATTTATAGTAATAATTACATAATACCTCATTAATAGTCTATTTCGTCAGGAATTTTCTGCCGATTTTGAATCAGTGTCCATGGATCCTTCTGATTTTTTTTGCAATGTTTTCATAAAAGGTTATAGAATAAAATTAAGGACATTTTTTGGCTCGCTCTTAAATTTAAGGGTTGCTTTAACCCCTTTTTCGGTAGTTAAAAAAACAAAATTTAATAACCCCGGGAACCGATAGAGAATCAAATTCTAACAAAGGTGTATACACTTTTTTGAACAAATGCGTTGTTTGCGAGTTACAAGGGTTCAAAGTTATGCAAATAACTCAAAACAACGCCATTTTGGAAAAATTTTGTATAAGTCAGAATTAAAGTTTATTAACAGACAAACATTTTCCACTTTGTTTGGTTTCGTTATGTCAAATGATTCTTGAGATACAGCCAAAACAAGATGCTGATTCAGTATTTTGATCAAATCACGTGATTAAAACTGATATAACTCGGCGAAAAATCAAATGTAACTCGGCAGTATAACATCGTACCCAAATTAAAATCAAATGAGAGCTCTGTTAATTTCCTAAGAACTGATGGAGTAATCACTTGTCTAGCTTAAAAAATAACGACGTTCTGTAGGAAAATATCATCATTTCTGGAAATTTTTTTCAATAAATTTAAAACGGGACGTTTTTCTCAAATATGTGTTTTAAGCCGAGATACTGTAGTTTTTGGTTGTTTGTTAAATTAGCAATGTCCTTAAATTTTTTTGAAGCATATATGTATTATTGTACAGTAACCCGTAACGTTTTAAGAACATTTAAGTTTTTGGATTTTCGCAAAAATTCCCGTTTTTATCATATATCTCAGTGAAAATGCGTTTTATCGAAAAATTGATATGAAAAAATGAAGCGTTTACAAAACCAGAAGTTTTAAATTTTGTTTCATTTCTTTATGACTAAAACTCGATGAGTTACAGCAGTTTAATGGTGCATTTTGCCAACATCTTGTAAAACATTTTTGACTTCTAGGCAAGATGTCTAGTGTACAGCAGGTTTTTCGACTACAGTGCACACAACGAACGTTGTAGCTCTTTAAATGTCCTACAAAATGCATTTTGTTTGAAATTTTGTTCTTAAAAATTTTTCCGAGTTATGACCAAAAATGTAAACGCCCTCCAACAGTTAGCTTTTGTTATCGTACGTTATGTTCGGGTGCGGTGCTGAGTGCGGGTGCGGTTCGTTATATGAATCGATTATTTAATTTAATAAAATGATATGTTTATGGTTCGACTTTTCTTTCATTAAATTTTATAAGCATGGATAAAATATATATTTTTTTGACTGAATTTTGAATTAGACCGCTAAAAAACTGACCCTCTAGCGGAGACCAGAAGATGCGCTACCTGATGCTCACTGCTTATAGCTGACACGTGATTTTTGGACCATCACCTGGGCGTCGGAGTTGTTTGTTATTGTGCAAGGGTTGTAATATTTTGTTAAATATAATGAATGTTGTGATGTTTAAGTAAATGTAGGTTAAACATCCCCCAAAAATCTTTAGGTACCCAATTTCAGGACTTAAAGTACATCCTCGCGTTGATTCATGTTTTCAACCCTTCAGGGGTCGTTTTCAACTCTTTCAAGTCGAACCCTTGCGTCGGATGTATGCCTTCACGTCAAAATCTTAATCAACAGCCCCAAAAACCTATAGTTACTCACTTTTAAGACCTTGACCCTCATTGTCGCGAAGTTTAATAGTTACATCCCTGATTATAGTCTGCTTCAACCCTTTAAAAACTACCCTTTGCGTTGAATATAATTTTGGACATCCGAATCGTAATTAGCACTTCCAAAAACCTACGAGTACCTAATTCAGGGTTTAAAAATGTATCCTCACCTCGTTTCATATTTTTAGCCTTTAAGGGTGAGACCGGGCCAAAAGTTGTCCTTACCTTTGTCCTAAAACCTTTTAGGAAGCGATAACAAAAGGAATCAAAAAATTACATGGACACTGACTCAAAATCGGCAGAAAGGCCCTTTGTCACGCCTCACGTAATAGACTATAAGGTAATTTTTCAATAAATATGACTGCAAATTAATAAACCTTTACAATAAGTTCAGTTACTATAATACAATAACTAACGCTTTACTGTTTATATATATCACTACTATATTTCCTATTTATGTTTGCAGCAAACAATAAAAAATTAGTTATTATATTATAGTAACTGAAGTTATTGTAAAGGTTTATTAATTTGTGGTAATATTAATTCAAAAATTATCTCTATGAGGTTCCTTTAGTATTATGTAATTATTACATACCTCTATCTTTATTACAGAAAAAAATGTTTTCTTTACGTAGAACTTTAAGCTATTCATACAGGTTGTGGACGGTACTAGCGTGCATTAACTACGGACAACATTTGCGCAGTAAACAAACCCCATTAATATTAAAATGTAGTGGCCGCAAGGTTTAACCATATCCCTAAATTATATATTTATTTTGTCCACCTCTTTGTGTTTGAACAATAAACCTGGACGAACAACGGCAGTTCGTGAAACTGAACACCTTTCAAAAGTTTTCGCTAATGTGTGGTTTGTGCAGATATTGATTTTGTACTTGAACACGTCAAATAAAAAAAACAACGGCCGCCATGAAAGCACTTTAGCAGAGCGCAACACTCATCCCCACTTCCCTAATATAATTAATGGTATATATAATTGACTAAAAATCGGTGAGGTGATTATAAGGTTTACGATTAACAACGTTCATAACACCGATGGTTCTGAGTACTAAACACAGGACGAACTGTTCATTAATAGGGCGATTGGAATAGGGTAATACAGAGGTCAAAATTAAATTCTGTATTGTTGCAAAGTACCCTATTATGGACACTAGACATCGCAAAATAATTGCTGCAATTAATATTAGTAATTTATAATTGTCTTAAGGTATATAGGTAGTAAAATCAAATCTTAATGTTTTGATATATTTTTTCATGGTTGTTCAGTCGATAAATTGCAATCCTGACTTTTAATAGTGACTATACTGACTTGCAGTAACCACTTTATTTATTAAATCATTTAAGACTTTTTAATATTCTTTAAACAAAGCATTTGCCAGAATAATGTTAGAAGGCGTCATAAAAATACTGATGAGAAGCAAAATACGTGTTCAATTATAGAAATTATAAAAGCTGTATGCACACATAACACAACAAAATGAAGTGTAACGAGAAATTGTCACAACCAATTACTCCGGGAAAAGGGACAAGGCACTACTTTTTAACCTCCTAATGGAAGAAATAATAATACTTACGAAACGCATAACAGTTAAATACAAGTAAAAAGAAGTTCAACATAATATGGTAATGAAGACAACGCAGTTCTTATAAATTCTAAATAGGGTGATTTTCAAAGGCTTTTGCAAGTAAAATCAAGGCTTTATAACTGAATTTTAACTATTTCTGAACATTCCCAAAATAGATAAGTTAATAGCAGATCCTAGAATTTTTAACAGATTATAGAAGTTGGTTATATAGGGATAATGGCAAAAAGCTATAGTTTGGTAGAAACGAAACTCTGGAACGACCATGTCGACAAGATGGATGGAACAACTCAACAGTCACCTAAAAAACTAATGGTGTAGTTAACCGTAATCGGTGAGATGATTACAAATTTTATATACAAGAGATGTTTATATTAAAACAATAATTGCATAATATTAAAGGAAAATCGAAAAGCTAAATTTTGTATATAAGTTTTACACTTATGGCATAAGACGGATGTCTAAGAATAGGATGGAGAACTGTGAAGACTGTTACGAGCCGGAGTGTCCCCCAAAATCACGAGAAAGAGAATAGTAACAGGTTTTCGCCAAAGAAACTTAAATTCAAACTCTATTAAACTGAGTATAAATTGACATTTGTCAGCAGATATTTGTGACAACACTCACAATTCTAGTTAATATTATTTGCATTATAAACAGAATACAAGCTTTATAATCACTGTACTTGGTAAACCTTCCATATTAAAGGAGGCTTGACAGATTTTCTGTCACCTTCTTCTTCAACACCTGTGGCGTTTATATATATATATATATATTTTTTTTTTGTGGTTTAAATAACTAAAGTTCTAGTTCTTTGACCATTTTATTTCGAAAAGACTTTTATTATTTACAAAAATAATTAGGCTACAAATGAAAAGTAAAACTAAATTTGTTACAAAAAATCTTAACTTTTGTAAACAACAAATCAACTTAAAGAAAAATTAGTTTCAAGTCAAAACAAAATTTAAAATTAATTATTAAGCAGGTAAGTAAACAAAAGTATAGTAAGAGACAACTACTTGGCGGTATTGTGCGTACGACGTTATGAGACGGTAAGCTATCCGCTTAGAAGGTTAACTTGGTACTCTGAGCAATCAGAATACCCACACCCAATCTGTACATCACTATCTACGTAAGTGGTTGGTTGTTACGTAGGTAGTACCATCACTGAGTATACATTTACAAAAACGCTGCTAAAAATTAAAAACTGGAGAAGAACGTGTACATTCATGAAACTACTTTTGTATAGAACTATATTTTGTCTGTTGCGATAATTCAACTTTGTAAATAAGAGAATCTGAGTACTTTAAAAAGTAGCTAAAATTATTTACTTTACAATACACAAGAAAACCCCTTAAGTCGAGAAAAAGAAAATGACGATGAAGCAGTTTTTAATAAAATTTTCAAAAGGTATTAAATTAGAAAAAGATTTTTTGAAACTTCATCACACATAAATAGGTTTTTAAGTAGAAAATTCAATTGAACGTCTCTACTAATATTTTTGATATCACTACGTCTCTATTAATGACTTCGGGACATCAGGAGCATTTCATTTTCTCATTCTGCTCTCTTAGTAACATCACTAATAATATCAAAGCAAGAAGAAGAAAGTCTCCCACGTTACCGCAGACTATGAAAATTAGAGATAATTCTTTCTACTTGAAAAATAAATAAATGTACATTCTCACCTACGTACGTATCCTCTAAGGAAGAATAAACATTAACTTGTTGTTCAGCACGAACGCTGTGAGCAGCACATGTGAGATCCCATTTGAATAATCTTAAGTCACTTTATCTTCTCTATGTTCGAGCTATTCTCCATCACATTTCATCAGGACTCCATTTCACATTTGCTGCTACTATCACTACCGATTACATTCAAAAATTTTATTTTAAAACTTGTAACCAGCCTTTTCTGAGTTTAAAATATATGTTGAGCAAAATGTTTAAAAAAGACGCGGTATTTCATCATCTTCTTCAAATGCCCAGGAATAAATGAGACTCTGTAACCACTCGTCAGTACAGAAAACAAATCAAAGTAAGGCAATTGTCTGCTGCTCTGTATATCTTGTTAATGGATTAGCGTGGAACAGTTTTAACACTCAGCGTTACAGAAAATATTCCATAAGATATACTTATATCATTGCTTAAATGCAATAACCGAGAGAACTGTACTTTTAAATTAAGTAAAGTTAGTATATTATCCGCATAGCTGGTTCTATTATACTTTACAAATTAAATAAAGAAACTCTCACACACAAGTTAACAAGTGTGACATGTTAACAACAACCAAAGTCAATCTTAGCGTATGCTCACAATATGCACGATAAAGCATACACACATATCTTTATTACATTGTTACTTAAGTAGCGATCTTTAGTGTGATGTTAATAAGTTGCCATCGCAAAGAGTAAAGTACGCACAATTTATGTAAAACAATTTTAACCGAACCACAGTTAGTGTAAAATAATTCTTCTCCATAAGTAAACAGTCCGTTACAATCACCACAGTGATTCACACTACATAACGGGCCTTCATAAATACCAGTTAAAAACAATTAATCTCTTAAGTACTCTGTAGTAATGTACAAATAATAATTATTTTGTCATATAGGAACACGCACGCTAACTAATGATTAGCATTCAAGTCATTACAATTTAAACCTCAAAAAATCTTTCTCGATATTCAAAGTAAATTCGGAAATACGCTGTAAGGTACCTGGATATTTCATACCTCATTACACCTCATTATAGGTCATAAAGTTTCAAGTGACAAGTCATTGTGTTCAATTTCACAGTCAACTACCCATTTGACGGCTTCAGTGAATGAACTGCGTTGCCGTGACATGTTGTAGTGCATGTAAGTTCCTTCGTTCGTGTGTATACATTCAGGTTTGTGTACACGCGCTTGTGTTATATGACGTGTGTGTGTGAGTGCAGACAAATTTAAATCCGCTGTACAGCCAGCTCTCAAAACTCGTAAAATTTGCAGCAAGCAACAGGCAGAGAATGTCACTTGGAATCGTCAGCCTCAAATACCGTAGCGAACTCTACACTACTTATCTGATTTACTCCGATGCTTAGTGCAGAGTATTAGGCGTCTTAGATGGATAAGTATTTTGCTCGTTCAGAAAGTATTAGGCGGTGTCATAACAAAGAATACCACTATGTAACAACAAACACACATTTCGCATCACTTGCATTTCGTGTTATTTTACGATTACATTTGTCTTCAAATATGCCTGAGCAGCTAACACACCTGAAAACGCAAACGAAAGGAGCGCAAACATGGAGAAAACGTAAGCTGATGGTGGTGGCGTCTTTACTGAATATATGATTTTGTGGAAGACAGACTAATATTGTATCTTAGCGAGCCAACGTCGTTCGTGTTCTGTATTGTATAAATAAACGTGATGACTCGCCTTACAAGATAAATTGTACGATTAGAGTGAATACAAATGAGCGGGATCGGAAATGTACATCAGTGCCGTAATAGAACGCGGAGAGGTAGCGAGATATAGCGTATTTATGATTTGAATAGCTATATAGTTGTGCTCTAAAATTGTTGTTGAGTTGTATTACTTTCATGACTGCTATTAAAAGTAATAACTCTTCTCCTTATTATTATTATTGCTGTGAATAGTGCGTAATAGATGAAAGCGTAACTACACTTTCATATTTATCAGCGTGTACTTTTTCCGTTTTCCTCCGTTGCATACTGACTTTGTGACACTACTGAGAAATTTTCTTGTAAATCTGTCTAAGAGGAAAAGTTATTTATTAAAGATATGAATGTTCTTGTATTCTCTATCGATAGAAATAACGTCTGCTTAGTGTCTTGTAAGGTCTGAGGTCAGTTGTATGCATTAATAATTTAGTCAGTGGCTCACCAGCTTGTAGAGCTCGTCGAATGAATGACAGTTGGCACTTCGTTGCTAATTACTCTGTATAGTGATACCACTTTATCTATTGTATTCCAAACAAAGACACCTAAGACAATCAAAGTATATTTACACCTCAGACTAGGGCCACTTTGCGTAAAGACTGTAAACGAATGTTGACATTCGGAGTGTCGTATTCTCGAAACTGATGAGTGGAGATTAATTATTAACCTTTGTGAAGACTAAGAACAATTGTCACATGTCTGCCCATAAATGTATTGTGCTGTATTCTGCTTGCCCTCTTTGGCGCTTTTTCTAACGGTTTACCAGTTCTATTAATTTTAATCAGTCTTTTAACAAAATTCCCATACTTCTTTCGTGAACCATTGTCACGATTATCTACATTGTGTACCAATATTGTGTTGGATCCTATTTTGGATCCAATTAACACATGTAAGGCCACAGACAGCTCTAATAATAAGAGTAAATATTCCCAAATTAAAGACCAGACATTATTATCCATTCTGTTTTTCTATCTTCGTTTAGACGTGCTCTTTTTGTGTCGGAGCATAAAGTGAAAAAAGATTAATATGAAACTTGTTTAATAACTGATTTTTGACATCATACAGTTAGCTACGGTTGTACTTGAATAAATTGTATTTAATGTATTTTGTTAAACTAAACACTAATATAATTGTTATGTGAGACATAAGTGCTCCTGAGTTCTGAGTGTTATTTTCTAATTGCTCCTACCTAAGAAGTATGAAAAATGCAGTTTATTTGTAATCTACGTTTAGTTTTAGGGTACTTTAAATTTTATATGTTTTGAGAAAATGTCTCAGTAGTCTTAGCATATTTAAGCCTTCGTAAAATTTTATAATTTTGTGTCACTTTATAAAACTTTATATAATCGCGTAAAATTGTTTAAGATATTGTTACGATGGCCTCATGGATCGTCGTATAGTGCAGTGGAAACAAAATACAAACACCAATGAAGTCACTAATTACCAACTTTAATTAATCACAACAATTTGAAATCAACAGAGGTATTCACAACAATAATTCAAGTTAACTTTGTCCATCCGTAATAATAATTATGACCTATTAGAGTTCCGCACTGATTACAACACAATAATTGCTTTCCACTAATCCTCAACAATCACTTGATCCACACTAAAGAAATCGCCCACTGTAACTAACTTCTAAGACAGCCGTACGCACTTACATTTTGGAATGAAGTACACCGTCCCGTTTTCAACCGACGCAATTTTAAGATGTTTAAACGATTCGATTTCTAAAATTAAAACTAACATGTTCAGCTTGCGAAAAGTGTTGCGCCCTTTGCTATTAACATCACTTAGTCAACAGATATGGCCAGATTTGTTTTGTTGGCAAGACACACTACATCAGCTAAAAATTTTCTTCAGTAGTGGTAAAATTCAACATGATAACCTTATATTTTGTGATAAGGTTATATTTTTCAAAATAACCCTGAATATGAAAAATGTATATTCGTGTGATCCGATGAACCCGTAAATGTTATCTTCCAGGTTATCGTCTAGGTAAAAAATTGACAGGTCTCATAAAACGAACTGCATTAAAATTGAAAATATTATATTCCAGTATCATTATGAAGCATATTACTGGCATAAAATGTTTCCAAATTTTAAATCTTCGATTCACGAGTATATGCTAGTGATTCATTTATACCAATCCCAAAACACATCAACTTTCCGATGTTCGCCAATTATGTATAATAAAATATACCGCTCACATAATAATGAAAATGTTAACATTGTAACATTACATAATCAGTGCCTAATACTGAGTAAACTAAAGGTATGATATTCCTTCTATTAAAGAAATACCTATTATTATTATTTTTAAAAACTAATAATAAAAGTCAGTAGATATCCTATTCCCCAAGTCAGAAATGAATGACCTTTAAGTATCATACTATAAAACATTTATATAATCTTTACACTAAACAATAAACACTTTAGTTGTGAAAAAACAGTGTAATGAGTGGTGCTACAGAAGTGCAGTGTACACCAAGTGCAACATAGTATGATATATAATATTAAAAAGACATCAGTCACAAGTTGTGATAAAGATGCAGAACTATTGTAATAAACAATAAGTTTAGTAGTAAGTTATTATAGTTTTATTTTGTTAGGCCACAAAGGCAATATCAATGTAAGTAAAATGTTATTATGTTTATTGTTTGAAGGATCCAGGGTTAGGTAAGAAATTAATCACTGCTAATTAGACTAAATTATAAAGAGATAGTGGAAGATAAATAGGGCCTAGAGCAGTAATACATGTACAGAAATAAAAGTCAGAAATAAATTAATTAAAAACAAATAATAAACTGAAAATATAAAAGAAAACTAAATGTAATAAAAAACACTTTCAGGTAATGACTGAAAGGTATATTAAATAAGTTTATGTAATGGGTATGAGAAAATAATGTTGAGGGAAAATAGTGCCTAAAAAACCAGAATCTTGTTAATAAAAAAACTATAGATTATAACCACTAAATTATAACATACAAGTATCTAAGTTTATGTAATAATATGAAGAAAAACATTATGTAAATTAAATTTAATTAAAGTTAACATTTATAAAGGAGTATTTTTCCTAAAAAGTGGAAGAACTAATAATATCTGAATACTAGTATAATTACTAAAACTGTACCTAGGTTAGCCAATAAAAACTCATCAATTTCTTGGTTACTAACGGTAACAGCGTTAACAAGATGAAGAGAATTGTTAAATTGGATTTTCAAGAGGGTAGATGATACAGAAATAGTGTCCAGCAAATTTATCAAATATTAACTAAATATTGCAACCATTCACTATAGAAAATTGACGAAACGATTCAGCACAAGAAACTACGTCTGAGACATCCATTGAAACATAATAATTAATGCGGGAATATCCAAGAACATTGAAAATTTGTCCGACCATAAGATCACTTGAAGAAATTGAAACGGTCAATACATTGGTGAGGAAGCCTACCTTCATAAACTAAAACACTACACATCACCACCAAGTTACGAACACTAGAAACCAGTACAACACAATTCATTTTATAAGAAAACTTAGTGTGAACATTTTAAACTTTATTATGTAATCCGAAACAGTAAAAACGTGGTCTCATTAGAACTTCACAGCAGCCATATTTCTTTTTTGCAATCGGTATGAATCCGAGTCGTCTGCGCTCTGACGTCTAAAAAATGAACTTATTGACTCAAACTATAAAAATAAAAATATTATTTATTGTAAAGTATGATACTCTTATCCAGTGGCGTCGCCAGGGGGGGGCGGTGGGGGCGGTCCGCCCCGGGTGCCACACTCAGGGGGGTGACAAAATTAGGGCGAAAAAATTTTAGAAATAAAAAAGAATTACTAGATCAACAAATTAATCACATCAACATTTCGATTGAAGTGTGCAATCCCAGGAAGAGGGGCGTATTATGTGGGTATCACTAGAGTAATACGAGTTTAAAACGTTTCGGTAAATACGTAATTTTTGTTCAGTTAAATTTGTATTGCAGTCTTTTAATTATCGTAAGTTTGATTGCTTGTGTACTTCGATTATAAAACGACCGAGTAATTTTTGCGTGAAAAATTTTCTCAGTGTATATAAAAAAATCAATTATGAGATTTTTTGTAAGCACTCCTAACCTACCCTTGTTTTTGTAGAAGTTGCTTTTTAAAAGAATTGCGCATTTTTTAAATTAATAATTTATTTTAAAAAAATGCCTTTTTTGGCATTTTAGATAGAATCGCTAGCTCGCCTATCTTCACTTCCGAAGGTTAAACTTTCGCTAGCATAACGTCCTGTCCGTTTGAAGTTTAGATTTTTGTTTGGTCGCGTTGTTTCCCTGTTATAGGTTAGACTTATATGCCGATCCACGTTTTCGACGGCACTTGCTACAAAAACTCGACCCGCTCGCAAACCCTCAATACGCTTATATAATCGTGTGCGTTAGCGTACACTCTCTTCGCTTATGGCTCGTTCAGCTCGCGCACCGCTCGGTCGTCCGTAAGCCGAAGGGTGTTTTGATAGTTGCGTTTCCTGATTTGGCCAATTCTGCGCAGGCGCACCAGACTCCCGCGCCGGAGAACCGCTCACTCTTTGTTTCAGCCCAGTGTTGTGAATGTGATGCGTGTTGTACAGTTTCAGTTCAGTTCAACAGAAATTCAATTTTTGCTGTTTATAGTGGCATGGTGCAGAGTGGTCCTTTAATTATTTTGAGTTTCTGTATGTGCACCATTCATTTACTGAAGGTATGTACTTGACTTGAAAAGCGAGTACCGATACACAGGCCTGCGAATTTAAATTTTTTTCTGCGGCACGGGGTTAAACAGGTCTCTATACTTTGTTCAGTCAGGGAAGGCGGTTGGATTACCTGCGATGGCTCACTTAACAAACACACACATGCAGCCGACCCGACGGTACCCTCATTCGGCGTTTAATGCCTACTGGACACTATTGGACACTCCGTTACTCGGACCGACTTTTCTTATGGTTTACAATTTAATAGCATTTAACGTAACATTTTTTGATTCTGCGTTGAATTCCAAACAAAATTAGAGCAAACACGGTACGAATCTGACGAGAAATACTGTTCAAATGTTATATGATATGGCTATAGAACGTATGCAGGTTTGTTTATCTGACCCACGAACTTGTTTTCGTAAATGAATATTTAAATAGGAATTCTGCAAATACCGCCACGTTTTTACACACTCAAGCTAGGACAATATTGTGATGTATTTATTATTTCTTTATGTGATGTATTATTTCGAGGAGGAGGCCCTCTTCTTGACTCAAGAAGGTTATATGCAAAATAATGTAATGCAAGCAAGCAAACACGCTTAGCAATACAAAAAAACTCGGATAAAAATCCAACATTTTTAAATATTGTAAATGGTTTTGTAAATACCGTATGTAGGCCTTTTATATAAACAGTGACGAAGGTGTTATCGACCAAATAACTTTTAATGCGGCCTTCGGCAGTTTCAAAAGTACGAAACGAGCCTTTCAAGCTCGAAACGCAGAAAGCTCATTGGTCTACTGTAAAAGTAAATAAACAAACGTTAAAATAATATAATTATTAAATTAATAATTATGAAGCCCAAATGATTTGAAATAGTGAAAATAAGATGAAATTTTTAAATATTAAAATTGGTGGAATTTACACTAATGCAACAAGTTGGCATTTCTGTAAAACGTCTGTCTGAGACTAGATGGAGTGCCCATCAAGAAGCAATAAAACCCGTCATGGGTAACTTTGAAAAGCTAATCGAAGCTGTTGAAGAACTATGCCAGCCCGACGAGACAGTCGAAACTAGAGGAGCTGCACATATCGTACTGCCTGCAATCAGCGACTTCTCATTTTTATGGTACCTTTCATTGTGGGGGCAAGTGTTAGAGGAAGTAAACTACACACAAAAATATTTGCAATTGGAAGGCATCAACCTCGAAAAATGTGTAGTTAAAATGAATGATCTTAAGCTGTTCTTGAAGGACAAACGTAGAGATATTGTTGAAGGTGCTCTTCAGTTTGCAAAAAATGTGTCAAAAATTGGACGTCCCCACAGAAAAAAGAAAAAGAGTGAAAAAGATGCTACCTGGTGAAAATTCCAGGGATGAAGGACTCACTTGGGCGCAAGAGCTACAACGGGCAATGCTCGAATGCATAGATACGTTTTACCAGGAGATGGTGACACGCTGTGAGGGTATGGAACAAGTCCTCTCCCACTTCGCTATTTTGCAGCCTAATAATTTGATGAATGCAAACGAACCAGACCTTCGGACTCTTCTCAAAAGTTTGACTAAGACATATGATGAATTTTCTCAAGAAGACGTAGACGTCCCCAAAGAAATCCTGCGGTTGAGAAGGCATCTTCAGGCAGCAGGCATTTCAAATGAAAAAACGAAGAAGTGGACCAGTTTGAACTTCTTAGAATTTATTACCGAATATGACTTTTCAGATACTATACCAAATGTAACATTAGCTTTAAGGTTTTTCCTCACAATATGTGTATCAGTTGCTTCATGCGAGAGAAGTTTTTCGAAACTAAAATTAATCAAAAGTTACCTCAGATCCAAAATGAGTCAGGTTAGATTGACGAACCTAGCTATGTTATCCATTGAACATGAAGTGGCAAAAAGTATTGATTTTGATAGTGTAATTTCAAAATTTGCTTCATATAAAGCACGTAAAAGCAGGTTTTAAGATATTGATGTGCTAATTCTTTTGAATTAGTAGGCCTAATTACCTGTATTTAGTTTGTAAAATGTATTTAGCCTAAAAATAAACCGTTCCATAAGTTATAAATGTTTTATTTAATTTAATTCAAATTCGTTCTTTGCAACACGTTAGCTAATTACAGTATTTTCAGCTTTTTATAGTTAAGTGTGTGGGAGGGGGGGTGTAACGAGGACGGCCCGCCCCGGGTGCCACTACATCTGGCGACGCCACTGCTCTTATCTAAGCATTTCTGACTTTCGTACAGCTCAAAGAATCCCCAAATAACCCTGAGATAAATAATTTATTAATTTTACTAATAACTATAATTGAATATATCTGTTGTGTTATAGAAAAACTTATATCGAAAACTGTTGTAATTTCGATAATAGTCGATCTGAAAATCGATGAACTGGACTTAATAGTTTCCAGAAAATAAACCATTTTCAATCAATAAATACCTTTCTTTTAGGGAATTGACTTTGTATTATTCTATGTAGGTAGCAGATTTGTTACAGGAAACCGGTGAATAGCAGAGAAGAGTGCGAAAGTTAGCGCAGTCATCATAGCTTATGAAGTACAACGGCCAACATAACCTGTCACTGGTTCTCACATTGAAAACAGCTGATGAAACAGCTGATGCAAAGCGCGTTTAAATAAAACGATAAAACAGTATACCAAGAGAGGAGCTCTCTCTCTCTCTCTCTCTCTCTCTCTCTCTCTCTCTCTCTCTCTCTCTCTCTCTCGCTCTCTCTCTCTCTCTCTCTCTCTCTCTCTCTCTCTCTCTCTCCCTATCAACTGAACTGTAAAACCTGCAAGGAGATAAAAAACGGCAAAGGATCCCGTGGTTTATTTTAACGAAAAAATTACACAATAAATAAAATAACACAGTCAGATTATCAAAAAGACGTAACACATAGAGAAACATAGGCTACGTAAGAAAGCTCGCGGTACGTTACAACATGTAGAAGTTCCTTTTGCTACTTTTACAGCTAACAGTGGTAAACTTCGTATCTCTTAAAGGCACGTCATTCCTACTACGTTCTCCCACAATTCTAAACAACTAATATTGTCTTAATTTAGCTTTATAGGTTCGGTTGGTTAGTCATTAGAAGCAGCAGGAACACCCATGTGATTTCCATAAAAAAAAATATTGTTCCCCAGTCTGAAAAATATCTGTAGATAGTATACCAATTTTTCTTATGTCGCGATTAAAATTTTAAGACAAATTTTTCGTCCTATTTCATGGCTTTATTAATGCCTCGAAAAATACAAGCTTATATAAGATTCTTTTTATATAGAAACGAGCTTTTGTTGTTTTTAATGTTGTGTTTCTGCTTTCAAATGATAAAAGTATATCCTTACTTCCTTTTACAGGAAGGACAAATCCCTAGCTGGTTGTTTAGCAACATCTCATTGCCAAACGTCTCTAATGGTTTATTCATTATATTTAGCTTTATGAGAATAGACTTAAAACGAATCAAAGTAATTTTGTCATCACCCTCTAGGTTCTGGCTAATGTTAGTCCTTTATATTTCTTCACAGTAATGACCTGATTTCTTTTATATTAAATTTATGTAAACTGATTCTATAAATGAAACTGATAGTATAACTGTAGAAAAATTACTACAACTACTGAAAGACTACAAAAACAAAATCACTAGGTGTGAATGGTGTGAATACAGAACGTTTGAAATATGGCGCCATTTTCCTGCATTTGCGCCTGTTATATTTTTTGAATATGTGTTGGAGAGCACACAATGTTTACAGATCGGTCATAAGCAAAAATAATGTCATTATTTAAAAAATGAGATCGGACAAAGATGGACAGTTAGAGAGTCTATCTCCTTACAGGATACAACTAATACGATCTACGCTAGATTAGAGAAGGGAGACTAAAGCCAGAAGCTGTTGCATTACTACGAGAAGAAGAAAATGGCTTCTGAGAAGGTAGATTATGCACTGATGCAATTTAACGCTTAAATTAATTATTGAAAAAGATGGTAATTTACCTTAGGAACATATGTAGCGTTCGTAGATATAACGAAAGCTTTTCCCAATTTTAAAATATTCGCTAATCTGTAACATGGTCAACTAGTCTCCATTAGAAAAGAGGAGATTTCCCTACGCAATTGATTAGTGTTCAAGGGTCTCTACTACAATACAACTATCAACTTAAATTAAAATGTTAGACTAACGGATGATATTCCTACAAATATAGGTGTTAGACAACGGCGCCCCATTTCACCATGACTTTTTAATATATACATAGGTCATATATTTCGGTTATGGAATACAAAATTTACCTCATTAATATGACTTTAATTAACCAAATAAGCTTATATGTATTCTTTGCTCTACGATATTTACACTTAAAAAAATACTGTGAGATTATGGACTAATGATCTCTCCTACAAAATCACAGACTATGGTATTTACAGGTAAAAATCCAGTTATAACATAAATAATTAAAGACAATCAAATTTTTAATCAGTGGTCATTTTAATTACTTGGCTATGACGTCTCATACGGAAATGACACTGGGAAGATAAGTTAGCAAAGTTCTGAGGCATGTGTGGAATGATCCCTAGATACTCTAAATACTTAACAAATAAAACGAGAAAAGATACTCGTATAACATTTTCTAACACAATAGCAGTCTCATTGTTTACCTATGCAGTGAAACGCAGAACTTTGTTAAAAATAGAGGAAAGAAGATCCAAGTGGCTGAAATGAAATTTTTAAGATGCACATAGGGATATTCTTTCCTAGATAAAAAGAGGTATTAAGATATTAAACAGAAAACGAAAATCAAATTTTTGCACAAAAAGATTAAAAATAGTAATAGGAGATCGTGTTACCATTCGGACCGCATGACACATAACCGATTACCAGTGATAGTTTTGCAATATGAACTTAATGGAAAAAGGGAATTTGGAAGACCGAAGAAAGCATCGGTTCTGGGACAGGTCCATTAGGGTCATCCATGGAATGAAGAAGAAAAAGAAAAGAAGAAGAAGACTAAATAGAGTTAAAACTTGAGTAAGATTTGTAGTTGAAAAATAAAATCAAGTGATGCTGTGGTGTCAACACGCTCAAATGCTGAGTATCGTAAAAAGTATAAAACAGTAATAAGTGAATAAAAAGCAAGCGAGTTCCCTTTCTGACAATCAAAGTAGAGACGTACACAACGTTTTTAAATCCACAGCGTCTTTCCTTCACAAACCGTAGATTATTATATTTTTTCATAGTTTTAACCAAATGCTCCACACTTTTTTATATCTACTATTAATAATTAAAAATAACTTTTTCAATATGCTAACAATCTATTTATGACGACTTTTTTTTACCGGTGCTGTTAATGTTACTAGAACAAAAAGTTATGTTACTAGGCTACAATTCTGGTACCACAGAAAAATGTTAGCAAGTAAGTGTAGGCTTCAAATTGAATATTATGAAATTCAAAAAAATACAAGTATTATAATTGAACATTAGGCTCATTTACATTTAGGCTGATCAGACGTGGGGGCTTCATTTCATAACATTGCTTGAGAACAGACCCTAGGAACACCAGATTAATAGCCAAGTTCCATGCCCACTAATAAGTCACTAAATGACAGAGGAATCGAAAGTCACAACTTTCATTGCATCATTAAAGTGTATCATTTACACAAAAAGCTTGTAGAAATGTAAAAATTTCATCTTATAGTAGAAAGCTAGTATGGCGTATAAAACAACAGCATAGTGATTCTCATAGAACTAAAGATGAACTTCTGATGAGAAAAAAAAAGGTAAAACAATTAATATAATAATGTGGTCATAAATATGGTAAAAGTATTAATATACTCTAAACACACAGACGTACAGTAAAGATTAATAAACCGTAAGCTATAATATTGCTAAGAAAATAATATTAATGGAATAAGACATGACAACACGGAAGATTCCGCCCGTATGAAATATTAGAGTGGTCAGTAAGTAAGTCGATCCTAATGAAGACTACTGGATGAAGAAACTCGCGATGCTGAAACGTTTGCAACTAGCATTGACTATCTTGCCTGTTGTGACATGAAAAATGTTTGGACTTGGCAGTGTATTAAAGTAATCACTAAAACATAATTTTTAGAATGACACGTTTATGCCTCTTTTATTGAAGTGAGACATCCCTGGTCTGCGTTACTAACCCCAAATACTAAAACTAAAAAATATTAACAAATTTAATATCAACAAGGCTAATATATTCAAATTTTCAATATATTTCAATATTTATAAATCTGGATTCTAACTACTGACCGCTACTAACATCTTAAAAAGTATTGTAACCCAAGGAATAGGGTAACCGACAAGGTCGCAGTGACCGGCCTTTCTTGGAGAAAGACTATTTTCTCTAGTAGAAGTTTCCGTCTACAAACATTTGTTATTAGGCCCATACCACGAGGTTGTTTGGAAATGTGGAAAACCATGTCGATGATGGAAACAATAAACACAAACATTCTGTTGGCAAAGTAAATAAAATTGTTATAACAGATAAAGCGAATAGGTTACGAAGAAGATAACCCAAGGAATCTATAACATAACTTATTAATGTGGCGACGGGTAGGAGCAACTGTTCTGAGAGTCTATAATTAATCCCTTCTCGGCACTTCAAAGATTATTACACTGCAAATGGTAACTTTTATTTACAAACATTAATACAAAACGGCCCGAGTTTTCAATGTATTAGACGACATTGACTTGCCACTACTACAAACTAATAAAAATGTGTCACTTTAAAAATCCCTATTAATAAAAAAAGGTAAATTTTAATATACCCTATTTCAAATAAAAGGTAGGTGAGGAGGAAGTCAAACGAAAGACTATAATTAAAGAATCTGGTAAAATTACCTCAGAAAACACACGAAGGTAAATGTAATCACGACACCTGAGATTCCGTTTGCTACTAATAGGTCGGAATCGTGGACACAAAACGTTACATTCTGACGTAAAATTAAAAGTTTTCAAAAGCTTTACAAAGAAAGGTTAAGAATACCGTAGAACAAATGTTTAAGTGCTGCGTAAATTGTAAATAGATGAAGAAGGCCGGCTGCTATGAAGACACAAATGCAAATTTGGATGTTCTTCAGCCATAAATTAAGATGTGGGAAAAATGGAAAGGCGGGTCATTTTAAGCAAACTAGGTGGAAAGAGAATCAGAGGTCAATCACCAGCCGTCTTGATGACCAGGTTGAAACAAATCAAAGCCCATGTTGGATGATACGAGATCAGCCGGCAACAGAGAAGTGTCGAGAAGATTTACTTCCCTACACATACGACGTTGAAACGAACAGCGACGAAAACATTAGTTAAAGTGGAGTCATGGTGTTGAGTGAAGAGCAATTGCGGCACCTGTGATATTAGTTTAGTCCATTAAATGGACGATAAAGGACTCAGTAAATTATTAATTTGCAAACCTCAGGTTGGAATTTATGTGACAGCATGTCTAGAGATATTCAAAAGTAATAATCTCTTCAAGATTTTACGACCAACATTTAAAAATCTAATAAAGATCATGACGAATTTTAAACACTTTCCCCTAAATTAAAAGATAAACACTAAAATGGCTTAAATGTCTTCTAAAATTATGTGACGCAGTACAGTAAGCTACACAAGCATTACGGGACCTTAATCTGGACGTATGCAGTGGTCCTGTGTTCTGGGGTCCGATATAGACTCCAGCCATCGGAACAGAAATCCCTGTCACGGAATCATTGCTTGCTCATAGTCGTAAGCGAATGTTGCTGGTTAATTATGTACGTATAGTCATTAATATACACGTATGCGAGACCCCCCCCCAATACACTCACACACACAACACAACGTTTACGTATTAATAAGCTGGCTTGCGCGAAGAGTAATACGAAATTTTCCAATGTACCGTAAAAATAATCTGTTCAAGATATAAGCTAAATGTTATGAACATACATCAGTAATGTCTCTCTGTACTTTAAATCCTGTGCGAGAATGTTTGTTTACTTTTTGTAGTGTTAAAGTAACCTGTAGTAATTATTTAATTAACGGAGGATAATAAGACCGGTTAATGGGATAAGTTAACTGCTGAATCCTTTGTTCAATGCCTTCTTATTTTGAAAGTACTTTTAATTGTGTCATTTAATTTGTGATAGCTGTGTGTCTCACTTTCAGTAACATTAAATGGTAAACCTGAAAAACTGCTTGACCTAGATACAAAGCATGAGAGAGAGTTAAGGTGAATGGGGTGTAGAGTACATTAGAGAGTGTACAAAGCAGCAGGCGGTTAGTACTTTCCTTTTTCTGGACTCACGAGTGGTTGCAGAGCCCGACATTATCTATGAACACTTGAAAGTAACAACAAAACACATACCGCGCGTTCCGTAAATATTTTGTTAAGTGCTTTGCGAAAATTGCTTAGTTTTTGTTCATTTATTTTTTCAGTTACGTTACAGTTAGTTTTAATTATTTAGTGTGGATTACGATTTCGTTTTTAACAATTAATTAAGTGTTAAAATGCTTAACAAAAAATTGGGTGCGTCGTGGGTCACACGCCAGAAGTGAGAACTACAGCGCCCAGTGGCGAGTGAACTGATTCAACGTGTAAAAGATTCCACAAACGTATTTGAAGTAAAAGAGATTTTGCTATAAAAATTAGGATTCATATAAAAGTGAACGATTAATCAAATGGGACGAAGGCATAGTAGTGTTTCTATGTAGTTTACTAAAAGAAATCGATATTTACAGTGAATATAGTACACATATTTAAACAGTGGACAGTATATTACACGTCGTTTTATTTTCAGTACATATACTGCAACAGGTGAAATTTGCATATAAAATAATAATTTCACTCTTAACATATGATATCATGCTTCAAAGTAAAAGTTGCATGTTGGAACGTTGTAATATATACAATAAGAATAATTTCAAAATTGTTAGATTAAGTGGATTTTTGACTGCATATAAATTAAGTGTTGTGAAATAGTGCGAATGTATGCACAGGCATATGACGAGTCCGCATGTGCGCGTGTGAATAACTGTGTTACGAAATAACAATAGAAAGCGAATTAAATTAAATAACTTTTGTGTAAATCAAATGTCCGACATATGACTTATACCAGAATGTGCACAAAATAAAGACCAATGTGGTAGTTATGTTTGTTAATAATATAAAGAACAAAATATATGTGTTTTTTATAAAAAATGTTTTATCACCCACAAGAAAAGAAATAAAATTATACCGGTTTTATTTGCACGTTTTGCATTGCCCATATCCAATTTGTTACAAGTAGAATCGTATCTGGCCTGTAGCGTAAGGGTGAGGGAGCGGTTTTGACCAATGAGATTGCCTAATATATCAGTTGATTTGATCCGTGACGAGATGCAAATCAGTCTACCGTAGAACTCAGAAGAAGCAGTCTCGTACTTTCTACAATGTGTAATCGTTAACTCTGATTCAGTATGTTAGGTCTGCCAGGTAGTTACAAACACTAGTAGTAAAGTGCGCGACTGAATAATCTAGTGCTAGTTCGGTACAGTTCAAATTCGTCCGATTAGGCTTTTATGAACACACCAAGTTACCGGAGATATACAATTAAGTAGGAAGTAATTATATAACATTTTTCATAGAAGTGCCCAACCCGTACGACCCTGAGAGCTTGAAAACAGGAGGAGATCCTGAAGAAGAACCTCAGGTGGAGCGGCAGTATCCTGACGACTACCTGAAAGGAGCATCTGTCAACACTCATCAGGAGACGAGGAGAAACACCGCATCATTCATCACATCAGAAAAGTGAACCCATTTAATAAACTAAATAAATCAATTAAACAAATAAACTAAAAAGGCAGAGGAACTTACAGGATTTAAGATATACGTTATTAGAGTGTAGGGATTATTTTTAAGTATAAACTGAAGGTCAACAGAAACTGTTTATTAATTTTATTTACAAAAGAAGTAGTAATTTATTTATTTAAACAGAACGATTAATTTATTTAATTGTATAAAAACTGTCTATTAATTTTTGTTATGCTAACATAAACTGTAGTAAATTCTGTGCAGTCTAAAATGTAAGAAAATCGCTAATTAAAGCCAAACATTACCATATCTAAATATCGACTTATTTATTCTATGCGACCTTCTACATCGCAATACATATCCAAAAAATATATGTAATAATATAGTAAATTATAATAAATAGTAATAAATATAGTAAACAGTGAACAGACATCGCAAATGGAGATATTTCTTGAACCCGTTTGTTCAAATCATTATTCCCCAGCCATGTCAGCAGTGCCATCATATATTTGTGCCACAAGCTTTTTCTCACAGTCGTACTCTTCAAATTTTGTTTACATGTACTGTCTAACATTTTATTTAGCCTCTACGAAGCAGTGTATCAATAAAGCAGGTGTACACACCACCATTAATACATACTGAAAACAGTGGCGGGTAATTGCACGGGGCAATAACGCAAACATCTAAGCCTGCGTTACACAACAGCCATTACCTGTTGTGTCAAACTCACCCAGGTTTACCGCTTTAATTAGTACAATATTACGCTGCTCGGTGCTCACCCCGTGTGAATCCAGAAATTTCAGTATGATACAGACCACAACAGAATAACCCACAGAACCATAACCAAGAACATGGCTCACTCATAGAAATGTAACCTATAAACAATTTTAAAGTCTAAATATTACCTTAATATTGAACCAATGAATACCGTTTTCGACAGATTATAAACTGACTAAGTGGGTCAGTTTAATTTACAAACATAAATTATGCTACAGAATTAAACATTATTTTCAACAGTATACAAGACAAAACCTCGTTTTGTTCGGTAGTTGAAGTGCATTATGAATACAAACAGTAATATGTACGTCGAATAGAATGTACAACATCGATGTTACGCGTAAGCCCAGAAAAGAATTGTAATGAGTGGAATACTAGAAGAAACATTTTGCTTTAGGATAAGTAAACAATTGTTACAAACGTAGTAGTAAAAAAATAGACCTAACTGTAAGTTATGAAACAGTGACTTAAGGAAAAGTGTTTAATTACAGGAATCCGATTTATTGTTAGTCTAGAAAATCCTTTTTTTTTATTTCTGACCTAAAAATTAATTTTTCTGTGTACTTTAAAGTTTTTAGATAACATTTTCCACTGTTATGTTGTCTCAATGTATTATGACAGATATACTAACGTCCTTAGCATCAAGAAACGTAAAAAGGGAAAAGTCATTTTATAGATTTAGACTTTCTCATGATATCGATCTCTTAAACAGATTGATTTACATAAATTTTAAGTTAAACAAAAAGTGCATAAATTAAAATGAATAATTTTAGATACATTCCAGTGGAAAGTAAAATCAGAGATGATCAGATTTGATTTGGAAATAATAACTTTGATATTTCTTCTTTAAAAGACAACTGTATTTGTGACTACGATATTCCTTGAAAACAATATATTATACATATTATATGAATCCAAAATATATCTGTAAAAGTATCTCTGATCTTTCAATTTTTATGAATTTACCATTTACATAAAAAAGAGTTAAAAAGTTTAAAAATCATGTTTGGAAAGGAAGCATACAAAACATAGAAACACACGACTGTAATAACACCTGTCAAAAAAAATAGTCCTTTGAGAAAGAGATAGTAGACAACCCTTCAGCTACACTCATAGTAGTCATCTTCAGCTTCGTTAACGGACTATGTAATACAGAGTCTGTACAGAGTTTACAGCAGGAAGTAAACAAACATCCCCTAAAGATGGCTACCACAGGTGTAGCTAAATATATCAGCAAAGGATTTGAAGACATAAAAGAGTAGAATTTTGTATATTTGTTTATAGCTGTTTTGATTCTTCATCTTCTTTTTCACAGCACTAAACTAATATAGAATCTTGAAACTTTCAACTTGTGAAACTTACTTGCCTTTTCTTCCCGTACGCGTTTCGGCGTGATGTGCGCCTTCGTCAGCTTTGAGACAGACTGCCATTAACTTGTAACGGTTTTTATTTTTTAAACAAAGGACTAAACAAAATTCGAAAAACAATACAACTAACAACAACAACCACAATAGAAATATACGTGACATAATCACAGACACAGAAACAGCTGTACAAAACACGCACATTAACGATCAAGACCCAATACGACACGACATAAAACGAAAACTCCAACGCACACGTATACAACCAAAAAGACACAACAACGAAATAAAAACTCTTAATAATGTAAAACAAAAGTTACACACTTAACAGACAGGCATACAACTTACACATAAAACTTACACAAATATTACACCACATAGAACTTGAAAATGTGACACAACACACACACGACAACATAGAGAAACTCAAATCGATAATACAATATCGACACAACAAAAAAATAACAAACCTCACAACACGCACAATAGAAACAATTCCCGAACCGACACACAAATTCCACACACGCACAGTAAACACAACTGACGTTAATTTCACAACTGATGAAATAGATTTATTAAACAAAGGACTAAAACATAATTTGAAAAACAGTACAGCTAACAACAACAACCACAATAGACATACATACGTGACATAATCATAGACACAGAAACAGCTGTACAAAACACGCACATTAACGATCAAGACCCAATACGACACGACATAAAACGAAAACTCCAACGCACACATATACAACCAAAAAGACACAACAACGAAATAAAAACGCTTAATAATGTAAAACAAAAGTTACTTGAACACAACATAACAATATTAAAAGCTGATAAATGGAACATAAACGTCATAATGGACAAACATGAACTAAACACTAAAGTTGAGAATTTCATCAACGAAAATAATATAACGAAAATAAATAAAGATCCCACACTCAAATTTCAAAAACAGATTAACAAATTTATAAATTACAAAAAACACATAATCCAACCAGAAAGCACCAAATACCTTAAACAAATCAAACCTAACCCCCCAAAACTAAATGCTTTACCGAAAATACACAAACCTAACATTCCCATCAGACCATTAATAAACCACACACAAGCTCCGTCCCAAAAAAACGCAAAACACCTAGACAAAATAATCAGAAAAAACATTAATCTCAGTAGCAATACTTCTATCAAAAATAACATTGAACTAGTCAACAAAACCGAACACATCCACATCCCACACAATTCAACATTAGCATCTTTTGATATAACCAATTTATACACCAATGTACCCATTAAAGAAACCATACAAACACTAGGACATTTACTCAGACAAAACAACACGCCCGAAACACACATACATGAGATCATCACACTCACCAAAATAATAACTGACCTAAATTA
This sequence comes from Magicicada septendecula, assembly GCA_034769895.1. Lineage (NCBI taxonomy): Eukaryota > Metazoa > Arthropoda > Insecta > Hemiptera > Cicadidae > Magicicada > Magicicada septendecula. The sequence continues at coordinate 165,713,295 of CM068368.1, read as the reverse complement.
CTTTACATACAATAACAAGATATACACACAAACAGACGGTCTCCCGATGGGATCCCCCATATCAGGAATACTGGCTGAAATATTTATACACAACATAGAACAGAACCACATAATAAACAACAACAAATACACTAACAAAATCATTTATTGGCACAGGTATGTAGATGATATATTACTTTTATTCAATGGAAATACAAGACAGGTCGAAAACTTCCACAAATACATAAACACAGTACACCACAAACTAAAATTTACACTGGAAATTGAACAAAACAATAGTCTAAATTTTCTGGACCTAACAATTACCAAAACCAACCACACACGTATAAAATATACAGAAAACCAACCACAACTGACATGGTTATACACAACACATCAAACCACCCAACACAACATAACATGCGGCCTTCAACCATATGCTCCATAGACTAACTAAAATACCATTAAGCAAACAGGACTATAATGATGAACTCAACACAATCAAATACATAGCAATAAAACACGGATACAACCCTAATCTAATAAGCAAACTACACAAACACATCATAAACAAAAACAACAAAACACAAAATACCAACAACACACAACAAACTAAATACATCACACTCACATACCATAACTCCAACACACACAAAATCGCCCACACATTCAGAAAACACAAGTACAAAATAGCATACAGAACAAACAATACCATCAAAAAACACATCAATGATACAAACTCGGACATAGACAAATACAACAAAACAGGTGTTTACAAATTAAATTGTAATGATTGCAATAGTTTCTATATAGGCCAGACGGGGAGATCTTTTTCATCTCGTTACTCTGAACACCTAAAAGCTTTATCCAACAACAATATACATTCCGCGTTTGCCACACACATACACACAAAAAACACAGCTACACCAACATAGATACTAATCTTGAGATTTTACACTACTTACCCAAAGGTCGAAAACATAACATAGCAGAATAATATGAAATATACAAACACCACACAACACAACCAAACAACATACTTAACGACCAATTACAGTATAAATCACACACAATTTTTGACACAATTATACATAAAACTAACAATAATTTGGATCCCCGCGCCAATCCCCTTCATCCACACACCATCCCCACTATACCTTTCAAAATAAAAACCGTTACAAGTTAATGGCAGTCTGTCTCAAAGCTGATGAAGGCGCACATCACGCCGAAACTCGTCCGGGAAGAAAAGACAAGTAAGTTTCACAAGTTGAAAGTTTCAATATTCTATATTAGCTTGTATATTTACTAGCTTTCTGATATGCTCATTACGCTTGGTTTGTATCTTTCCTTTTATTTTTGTATTTTCTATTTCTTCTGTTTACTTTACACTTGTCTAAAATTAGTACAGATTAAAAAATACTCAACAGGCTTTTTTTAATATATATTTGGTTTGTATTAATTTTTTCCAAGCACTAACATAATACTGAACAGCAGATGTAAAACACTGCGGACTTATAGACCGTGGTTAATCTTTCTTCATATTCTCTGTGAAACGTTTCAGCTACATGACGCCTACGGCAGACGTTTACAGGAACCAGGTGGTGCAGTCCGTACAGAGCTTACAGTTGGTAGCAAATAAACATCCGCAGAAGATGGCTACCATTGGTGTAGATAAACCTTTGGTCTTCAGCAAAGGATTTGAAGACCAACTACAGCGCACAAGTCTTACATCTACTGACTGCGGTCGTTCACTCATAATAGTGGACATACAAAGTAAATTTCTTTTAACACAGAAACAAAACATATTTTTGCTGTCATACTTTATTTGTCAATGAACAAAATACACATGAAAGTGACGACGATTAGATTCGTAACGTAAGCTATCACTGTTCTAAAAGTCGTTAAATTCTTAGCGGACGGCAGTGAATCAAGAAGCTGTAACTATATTTTATAACATGTTGATATGTGTTTAATATACATGTTGAGTAAACTATGAAATGAGAAAAACACAAATGCATCAGGGAGTATTATATTTTCGGATAAGATTCAGATCATAACATAGCCTATGCATATAACTAAAAGCAAGAAAGAATAGCCGCCGGCTGCCAATGACAGTTGGCTTTCCCAAAAATTGAACGAAGAAAAATATACCCGAGCCAATAACGCCTTATACGTTAGGACGCAACCCTGTATCAAAAGATAGTAGAACCACACTGCAAGAATTTGTTATTAATTGCGGCTTATTGGGTCGCGACTGTAACTTGATGGGGCCGTTTCTGATACCAATACGCAGAGCCCAATAGTTTCAAATCTTATATATTAAATCTATACCTATTACACTATGTTAAAATACGATCTACTGAATTTCGTAGTGACATACATAATGAATAGGATTGGACACCCTAAAGTTGCATTTAACAGTAAATGAAAGTTATTGACTTCTAAAGAAATACCACTGGAAACAAGAAAGATGTTCCTGTAAAGCTATATATGGAGCATAGCTTTATGGATGTGATCCGTGGACAATTGAAACAAAGGATAGGAAGAAACTTGAAGCACTGGAGATGTGGTGTTATAGGAAGTTAATGAAAGTAAGATGGATCGACAAGTTTAGTAATTATGAGATTCTTTATAGACTTGGAGAAAGAAGATGCTTATGGTAAAGTATTGCGGACTTATTGGCCATGTTATACGTCACAAGAATTTGATAAAAGAATAACAGCAGGTTACGTTAAAGGGAAAAGACGAAGAGGAAGACTGAGACTCTAGTATATGAAACAGGTTATTGGTGATTTTAAGTTCTAGTTCCTATGAGGAGATAAGCTTAAAGCACAAAGAAGATCGGTGTGGAGAATTACTACAAACCAATCTGTTTTAACTAAAAAATAAGATATATAATGAAGGAATGTTCACGAGTAACGATGTCGGAATTAGTTACTACTAGTGTCGCTACGAGGCGCTGAAGTAGGCCAGTCAGTCAGTCAGTGTGATTCCAATGCCACTGCAGCGTCCTTATATATTTATATACACATATGGCTATATATATTATAACGATTCATATAGTCGACCTATCAGATCGTTATATGAAAGTGTCAAACTGTGCTAGTCTAGCGGCGTCAGCAAGAGAGAGACGGAATAATCGCAGCCACCTCTGTCTAACATCGCCACTGCTACTACTGATGCGGGCAAAGACATGAAATTGTATACAATTAATTTTATTTATTAAAACTGCAATATCTTGAAAACTAATTAATATACGGCAATTCTGAAACCTGCATAGTGTTCAGCAATTAAAACTCTATAAGTAGCCAAAATATCAACTAATATAATTAACATTTAAAGAAGTTATACAGAAGAAGAACGCCAAGAGATATAACTAGAGAATTAGGCTAGGTACGAATTAGATGTTTTCACACACATACAGAGAAAGACCAAAGCAATAATATTCTGTGGTCGGATCTTTGAAATCACGTTTGCAAATACCTGTAATCGAACGATTTGCAAACAGAGGAAGTATGAAATTAGCCAGTAATTCTCTTCTACCATCTCAAACTTGTTAAGGAGCGTTTGACCGACTTGTTCGATATTGTTTCAAGTGGAAAACGCATGATTTATTTGGAACAAGCAATCAGAATCCTGTATTTAGAGGAGACGCCAACTCAGAATGAGGGAATTGAGCACTCTTCGTTCGGGCATTAAATAAGCAAGACGTGTGTTAAATACGAGCTAAATTGCACAAACAACGCAAAGTATTTATTTAAATAAACAGTTCGCGAAGTGGTCCGCAGTAGTAGTAGAACTAGTAAGATTCAATAAATAAGTTCGCTGCGTAATAACAAATTAATTAATTAAATAATTAATTAATAAATAATTAAGTAACAGTGAAGTGACCTGTGCACCAGAGTAGCTACAGCATCTGTAATTGTCCAGGATCATCAGTCAACGTTATTGGTCAACATCATTTCTTCTGAGCCGAACCATCAAAAGGAGTATCTCTACTGATTACTATCTACGGTCGACGCATCAATCAGATAAGAAATATATTCATCGATCACTGAACATAAATAACAAACTAAATAATTAAATCAATAAACATTTTTTTAAAAAGACACTGTATAAATTCAAATTTGTATTTAATTATTAAGATTAGATATAAAGTAATATAGGAGTGTTGAATGGAGAGTGAGGTGTAGTATTGAACGTGCAAATTATTGCAGACCCGTTCTTTAGCACTGGTTTGGGAAATATAAAATCCCTAAATAAACCAGATAAGAGCAATTGGTCGTTTGGACGTTTTAATCTACACTTTTCAAGCACACTCATTAACCAATAAGATTTAGGTAAGCAATAAGTCATTAACTTAGCTTTTAAAGAAAGTAATACAATAACAGAATCCTCAATTAAACAAACTTCAACAATTTTTAAGAGTTATTTGTAACGATTCCCCTTAAATTCCACACTCACTGAACGAATCCTGAGATAGTGTGTCTCTGTGCTCTGAGCTAAGCTGAATCCGTGTCATTTGTATCTGGGATGTGTTCTGGCGCCCAGATAAAGAAAAAGTCACGGGTAAGTAAGATTTGTTCTATCATTATATAAAGAAAGTAGATTGATAGAGAACAAGGGCGTTATATAATTTGTCGCCGCAACAAATGGGCCCGAGTAAACTCGATTAAACCGATATTAACCCAAGTGACTAGTTTGAATTGTAATAATACTTAATTTGAAACGAAGTGGAATATTTAAGGTTACAAATAACTGTTGAAGGATTAAATAATAAAATAAACTTTGTTAAATAGTTATTGTAAAAAAAATAAAAATGGCTAAATCACAAGCAGTAGATAGGGCAGCAATTGAACTGATGTTCAAGCAGTTGACCACTAAAATGGATGAGAATAATAGTCAATTAAATAGTAAAATTGAAAAAAATAATCAAAATTCAGAAAAAAGTAATAAAAAATTAATAAATGATGTTAATAATAAAATAGAGCCAACTAATAAATACTTATCTAACGAAATGAAACAAATAAACGAAAATTTAACTAGCCAAATAGAACAAAGTAGTAAAGAAGCTACATTTAAAATAGATGAAGAAATAGCTAATTTAGCTAGTAAAATAGATAGTAACAATAGCAAAATAGATGAGAGTAATCTTAAGTTTGATAAGCATACCGAAGAGTTTAAAGCTACAATAGAGGAATTTAAGAAACAAGTAAATACTAGTTTTCGCCGCCAAGACGAAAAACTAAATAAATTTAGAAACGAATTTCATGAACGGTTAGAACAGAAAGTAACCCTTATTTACCAACAATTCAGCGAAGTAACTGCTGAGTTAAAAACCCAAACGCTTCTAAATAAAGAATAAATCCAGAGTACCAGGGTAGAGTGCACCCAACTGGGTGAAAATATAAAGGAGGTTAAGAAACAAGCAGAGAGTAAGGCTGACCTAGACGAAGTACATCAAAAGGTAGAACAGCAATTAAAGGTAATACGGGAAGGTCTGACTAAGGCAATGAAGTCACAGCAAACCAAAGTCGTGAGGTGTGGCGGCTATAAGGAAAAACCGGAAAACCTTGTATTCTCAGGAAACCCACATGAGAATCCTGTGGAGTTCCTACGGCTGTTTGAGGCTTATGTAACTCGCGTAAACCCACTGATGGACGACGAGGACAAGAAGGACATGTTAGGCCGATTCCTCAAGAATTGGGCAGGTACGTGGTGGAAAGTCATCTCGGACCGAGTCCAAACCTACGCCGACTTCAGAAATTCCTTGCTCAATACTGGAACATACAGATTCAAAGAAGGGTGCGTGATCATCTGGAATTTGGTAATTATCACCCGTCCATGAATATGACAACCACCAACTATGTGCTAAACGTAATGGCACAAGTAAAGCATTTAACACCACCAATGGAGGAGAGAGACCTAGTGTATAAGCTAGCGCGTCATTTCTCGGAACGCACTAGAGTAGCAACCACTACTAGAGGAGTGGATACCCTAGAAAAGTTTATAATGGTCGTGGATGAATGTCAAGACCTAGAGAGGGACCTGCAGCGTGTAAATAATCAGCTGAATAACCACTCTAGAGGCGATCATCAGGAACCAACTTTCTACCTAACGAAGAGAAGAGACAATGAACGCCCAAAAGAAAAAAGGTTTACCCCATATCCGGGTAATAAACCCCAAAATCGGCAGGAATTGGAAGAGAAGGGTAGAAGTAGGAGTGTTGAAACCCGACCAAACAAAGGGTATAAGGTATGTAAAACAGCCATAACATCTACCGAGCCGCAACCGTCTACTAGTAAAATGAATACGGGAAACGGGAAGCCACTGCAGGTAGAAAAGAAACAAAACTAAACCTACCATTAACTGCAGTGAAACAACCCAAGAAAACAGGTATAAAGAAATTAACAAATAATATAAAACAAGTGAGCGATAGGAAGTTCTTGTTAAAAAAAGAGCAAGAAGGGGGTAGAAGCCATTATCCTGAATGTCCGGAAATAATTTGCAAAATCAGAAATCTACTAGTACGAGCGCTAATAGACACCGGCAGTGAGGTAACCTGTGTCAGCTCAAAGTTTGTAGAAAATAATAGTCAGTTGCGTAATTGTCCCAGACTACCCGTAAAAAATTGTAATGTACAGGGAGCCACTGGAGCCAAAATGCAAAAGATAACTGAACAAATTTATTTACCTATTAATATAAATGGTACCCAAACCCAAATTTTAGCTCTTATAGTTACGAAACTCGTTCATGACTGTATTATTGGGGTAGATACGTTACTTGAATGGAAGACAGAAATAAATTTCAAAAGAAATACCATAACGATGGAAATAAATACCAAGAAAATCAGAGTAAACATTAAAGAATGTAAGCATTGGAAGTCGGTAAGTGTCATAAAAGGGTATGGAGAGAAACCGGTAGTTGACGTTAGGAGTGACCAGCACTGTATTGAAGATACTCCAGAAATCAACATCGGGGCTGAGTTGAACAACAAGCAACAAAACCAAATTCAGCAACTCGTCTATGAGTATAGGGATGTTTTTAGAACAGAGCCTGGAAGAGCTAAGTTCTATGAACATCAGTTAACACTTACTGAAAACGCATCATTTGTGCAAAGGACTTATCCAATCCCTTTACACTATAGAGAAGAAGTGGAAAAAGAGGTCCAACAGATGTTAGCGAGTGGGGTTATAGAGAGGGAAAGAAGTCCCTATATTAACCTTTTGGTAGTTGTCACAAAGCCGAACGGAAGTATCCGCTTATGCCTTGATGCCAGGAAATTAAATTCTTTATTAATACCTGATTACGAGTGCGCAAGGAGTGTGGAAGAATTGTTCCAAAAATGTAATGGAGTTAATTACATGACCAAACTGGACTTAACATCCGGATTTTGGTAAATTCCAATCCGCAAATGTGATAGACAGTATACGGCATTTTTGTATAAAAACAAGTTGTACCTTTTGGCCTGAGCACTTTAGCTGCAATGGTAAGGTGTTTAGACAGTGCATTAGGTAATGAGGTAGAGAAGTATACACTAGTGTTCGTAGATGATATTCTGTGTGTGTCACAAACATTCGAGGAGCACTTAAAACATTTAAAGAATATTTTTGCAAAATTAAGATCAGCAAACATGACGCTGAATCTACGGAAATCAGAGATTGGTAAGGAGGAAATTAAGTTTTTAGGTCACCGAATCTCAGTGGAAGGAAAAACCACGGACCCAGAGAAGGTAAAATCCATACAAGAATTTCCAACTCCAAATAACTGCAAGCAGCTGAAGTCATTTCTAGGTTTAGCTAACTACTATCAGAGGTTTACAAGTAAATACGCGGAAAGTACTGTTCCATTGTTGAAGTTGTTAAACAAAGGGATTAAATGGAGGTGGACAAGGGACCACGATGAAGCGCTACAACAAGTGAAAAGTCTGTTTATAAATACTGTTATATTGCATCATCCAAGGGTAGGAGAAAGATTTTATTTACAAACAGATGCCAGCAATATTGCTATAGGAGCACACTTATATCAGATAGATGAGAAGGGCCAAAAAGCGGTATTAGGATTTGTAAGTCGCACACTTAAAGGGGCGGAATTAACTTATTTTACGACAGAAAAAGAGCTATTAGCGATAGTGCATAGCCTGTCAAAGTTTAGAAGTTATATTCTGGGTGCTAAACTTACTATAATCACCGACAATAAGCCTTAGTATTTTTATTAAAGTGTAAATTGCTAGGTGCTCGTCTGACTCGCTGGATCTTGGCTATACAAGAGTACCAGTTTGAAATACAATATTGTAAAGCGAAAGACAACTTGGTAGCAGATGTACTTAGTAGAAATCCACCATCAGAAAACAACATGGATAAAGTTAACAGTAAAAGTAGTAGCACTGATATAGGTATTTACGCGGTAAAGCATGTAGCAAAACCTGAAGTAGTTGGACGACTTAAGGAAATATGGACCCATCAACAAGAAGACCCTAGGATTAGTGTAGCTTGGAGAAGTGCGGTTACCAACACCAAACCAGGATTTTCCATATATGACGGTAAGCTATATAAGCTATGTTCCCATAGGTGGAAATTATTAATACCAAGCTGTATGATGGAGGAACTTATTTGGGAATGCCACTTGTCATTGGGCCACGCTGGATTTAAGAAATGTCATCGAGCCTTAACAGAAAGTTTCATTGGAAAGGGGTTAGCAAAACGCATGAAAAGATTATTGTCTACTTGTGACCTGTGCCAGAAGTGTAAACACCCGAACTTATCTACCAGAGTAGAGATCCAAACAATCCAAGCAAAGGAGAAAGGAGAGTTATTAGCTATAGATTATTACGGGCCTCTACCAAAAGCAAAAGGAGGGGTGAAGCACATTCTAGTAACAGTAGATTTCTTTTCTAAATTTGTCAAACTATACCCAGTCCAAAGAGCCACGACAAAAGCAACCCTTAGAGCACTAACAAAGTTCTACATCCCACAGTATGGTAAAACTAGAAAAATATTGTCCGACCAAGGAAAACAGTTCACCCATAACCTATGGAGAGAAACGTTGGAGGAACTCAATATAAAACCAATTCTTACATCAATACGTCACCCTCAAGCGAATTTAGCTGAGCGAATAAATAGAGAATTAGGTAGATATTTCAGGGTATTGTGCCATCAAAACCATTCTGCATGGGTAGATTGTTTGAGTTTTATTTCGGAGTGTATTAATAATACATGTAATGAAACAACGGGGTACACACCTTCAGAATTATTTCTCAACAAAGAACCAGTACACGTATGGACCAAAACCATAAAAAGTCCACCCAACTACAATCTTCCTATTCCATATGAGGTAAAAACCAGCATAGCAGGAGAACGAATACAGAGAGAAGGCCAAAAGAGGATAGAACGATATAATCGCACCCACAAGTTGGTAAGGTTTGTGGAAGGAGAGGAAGTGCTAGTGAAAGCAAATCCTGTATCCCCTGCCATAGATAATACCACGGCCAAGTTCTTCCCGATATTCGTAGGACCTTATAGAATAGAAGAGCAGGTTGCAAGGTACACATACATATTAAAAGACGTTGAAAAAAACAAAATTATAGGAAAGTACCATGGGGATAGTTTGAGGAAATATAAACAAAATATAGAGCAATAAGGAAACAATGGTTTCAGCCAATGAGGTATGTGACCAAACGTGATCAAACAAAATTTTAGAAATGTCTTTGAATCAATGACAATGTTGTTGTTTTGATTATTGACGTCCATTAAGTCAAAATTCTGATTAAAGTATTAATGTTCATATAAATATCTAATATGTGTATGCCATGTTAGGTTAAGTAACATATTGTAATAATTAGCTATAAGGTAGAAGTAAGCAAAATTATATTAGTGCAAATTTTATGCAAGAAAAACCAAAAGTGCAAATTTAAAAAAAAAGTGCGAAATTTTATATGTGCAAATTTTAATTAGTGTAAAAGTATACAAGAAGAAAAAAAAGTGTTACTACTAGTGTCGCTACGAGGCGCTGAAGTAGGCCAGTCAGTCAGTCAGTGTGATTCCAATGCCACTGCAGCGTCCTTATATATTTATATACACATATGGCTATATATATTATAACGATTCATATAGTCGACCTATCAGATCGTTATATGAAAGTGTCAAACTGTGCTAGTCTAGCGGCGTCAGCAAGAGAGAGACGGAATAATCGCAGCCACCTCTGTCTAACATCGCCACTGCTACTACTGATGCGGGCACAGACATGAAATTGTATACAATTAATTTTATTTATTAAAACTGCAATATCTTGAAAACTAATTAATATACGGCAATTCTGAAACCTGCATAGTGTTCAGCAATTAAAACTCTATAAGTAGCCAAAATATCAACTAATATAATTAACATTTAAAGAAGTTATACAGAAGAAGAACGCCAAGAGATATAACTAGAGAATTAGGCTAGGTACGAATTAGATGTTTTCACACACATACAGAGAAAGACCAAAGCAATAATATTCTGTGGTCGGATCTTTGAAATCACGTTTGCAAATACCTGTAATCGAACGATTTGCAAACAGAGGAAGTATGAAATTAGCCAGTAATTCTCTTCTACCATCTCAAACTTGTTAAGGAGCGTTTGACCGACTTGTTCGATATTGTTTCAAGTGGAAAACGCATGATTTATTTGGAACAAGCAATCAGAATCCTGTATTTAGAGGAGACGCCAACTCAGAATGAGGGAATTGAGCACTCTTCGTTCGGGCATTAAATAAGCAAGACGTGTGTTAAATACGAGCTAAATTGCACAAACAACGCAAAGTATTTATTTAAATAAACAGTTCGCGAAGTGGTCCGCAGTAGTAGTAGAACTAGTAAGATTCAATAAATAAGTTCGCTGCGTAATAACAAATTAATTAATTAAATAATTAATTAATAAATAATTAAGTAATAGTGAAGTGACCTGTGCACCAGAGTAGCTACAGCATCTGTAATTGTCCAGGATCATCAGTCAACGTTATTGGTCAACATCATTTCTTCTGAGCCGAACCATCAAAAGGAGTATCTCTACTGATTACTATCTACGGTCGACGCATCAATCAGATAAGAAATATATTCATCGATCAATGAACATAAATAACAAACTAAATAATTAAATCAATAAACATTTTTTTTAAATGACACTGTATAAATTCAAATTTGTATTTAATTATTAAGATTAGATATAAAGTAATATAGGAGTGTTGAATGGAGAGTGAGGTGTAGTATTGAACGTGCAAATTATTGCAGACCCGTTCTTTAGCACTGGTTTGGGAAATATAAAATCCCTAAATAAACCAGATAAGAGCAATTGGTCGTTTGGACGTTTTAATCTTCACTTTTCAAGCACACTCATTAACCAATAAGATTTAGGTAAGCAATAAGTCATTAACTTAGCTTTTAAATAAAGTAATACAATAACAGAATCGTCAATTAAACAAACTTCAACAATTTTTAAGAGTTATTTGTAACGATTCCCCTTAAATTCCACACTCACTGAACGAATCCTGAGATAGTGTATCTCTGTGCTCTGAGCTAAGCTGAATCCGTGTCATTTGTATCTGGGATGTGTTCTGGCGCCCAGGTAAAAAAAAGTCACGGGTAAGTAAGATTTGTTCTATTATTATATATAGAAAGTAGATTGATAGAGAACAAGCGCGTTATAATATATATATATATATGTATATATATATTTCAACAGAACAGGATGTAAGTTTCATATAATAGGGATACTAATGCTGTAAAACATTTTCTGACGGCCATAGACATGTTACAAATTGATTTTGTTCTTTTTTTTGTAAAGTAGTCATAAGTTTTGAATCAAGGTATGTTTAAAAACGTATGTTATGTCAAAATGTATGCTCTTTTACGTCAAGCGAAATATTTATGTGTAAGTGCGCGGGTGCGCGGATACGCGGGTGCTCGGGTACGCGGGTGCGCGTGTGATTCACATTTTATGTAATAACTTCGTGATAATTGACATTTCTTTTTGAAACTTGGACAGGGTGTGCTCATGGTTGTAAGCTACATTTTCCATATACTCAATTCTCCAAAAATATAATTTTTATGTTTTTTTTATGAAATGAGTTCTTCTTTTATTTTGTTATTTCCTAGAAAGTAATAAAATTTGTAGATTAAATCTAGACAGGCCTTTGCAGAATCGGACAGAGTTTTAACTTGAAGTCGGTCTATCAATGGGCACATCTATGACGTTGCTGAATTTTCCACCAATCAAAAGGTCTAAAAATTATTTGAGACGGTGCTCTGCCGAGTACGGATCGTTCAGTTCGCTCCGAAGTCTTTGTGATAGGAAGACGTACTCACTGTCGCGAGTTTTTCGTGTCAGGACAAGTCGATTTCTAGAATACTTAGTAGTTTAGTAAACGGTACGAGTACATCGTAGTGGTTGCCAATTATAGAACTCAAATATATTTCAATAGATCTTATACTAGTACTTCATTAAAGTTATAAACAACAACATTCCGATATCGCAGTACGTGTGTGCCGAGACGTGGATATTCAGCGTGGTGGTCTTCGAACGACGCGCAGAGGTGCAGCGAGAGCGGAGCGCCTGGTGTCTACGTAAACATTTGGAATTTTACGCACAAGTAACTTATATGTAAAACAAACCAATAAACTCATTTATTGAAAGACAATTCATTTATAAACAATGTTATATTATAAAGCAATAAGACAATAGTAAATTTTAATGTGTTAATTAACAAATTTTTCCTACCTCCAGATATAGACTCTGTTGTAGTAATTTCAATTAAACTATCTATGCAGTTATAATTTGTATCGTTGCAAAAAATACACACACACACACACACACACACACACACACACACACACACACACACACACACACACACACATATATATATATATATATATATATATATACAGTATATACATATAATCTAAATGACTTAATTCTGGGGAATTTTGCAAACAGATGATGAAAACTTAAGTTTACGTTCATTACTATCTCATTCACACAGATATTTCTTATTAGTATAAATTAATTGGCTTTATGATCAAATATTTTAGTTACACGTAAAACGTTCGAAAGAAAATAAAGACATTTAAAATTAAGAAATCACTAATCGTCACTACTTGTAGTATTGTCTAACGTCAGCAGATGTCGCTGTAGGCCTACAGATTTAATTTTGAATGAGTGGCTTATATTTTATTATTAATTTGTTTATGCAGGAAATTCAATTTTATACTTTAAGTAAGCTGTAGAATAAGCAGGTAAGTTAGTAGAAACAAGTAAAATAAGTTCTATCGTTTAATAAAGCGCGAAAACGAGTCAAAGAACAACTTCAAATCTTGATGTGTGTGATTAGAAATGACGAGGTGGCTCGCTTCAATATCAATCACAAAATCGATTCCAAAGCTAAAATTCTGTAGCTGATTTTTGTGCGTAACCACGTCTACGTAGGCTTGTGTTTCACCGAGTGTAAGACTGTTTTGAGTGATTAACCCTTTAGAACAGTCAAAATGTCGATGACTGTTCGCGTTCTCGGTGTTTGGAGCAAAACATGTTACCATACCTTTCTAAAAAACCGCTATTACGTATGTGACACTATGTGAAAATACGGCGAATTTGGAGAAACAGGGCAAATTAGGCAAAGATTATTACCAAAATAAATCGCTCTAGTAAATTCAGGGATTTAGGTACAATTCAATTCAATATAGGTGTCTTGGGAAGATTATTTCAAACAGCTATTGGTAAAGAGTAGAGAAGAATGTTTGGAAGACGTTGAAGGAAATTTAGGAGAAATATCAGATGATGATATTCACTTGAACACAAATATTGTAAAAGAAGCTGTAAAATCTCTACAGAATGCCAGAGCAACTGGAATTGGAGATGTCTCTGCAGAGTTATTGAAAAATGGTACAAATAAATTATATGAATTATTATGAAATCTGTTCAATTCCTGAATAGAGAAGATGTGCCATCATATTGGAAGATGGGACATATTTCTACAGTACACAAGAAGGGAAGCAAAGATGCAGGAAAAATTATAGAGACGTAACAGTTACTAGCACACTAAGTAGGCTTTATTGAAGAGTACTTAAACATTTTTTGGAAACTGAATATAAGGAAATGGAAGCTAAGAACAAGCAGATTTCAGAGTTAGTAGATCAACTATAAATCATATTTTCTGCTTACAGCATATAATTGAAAAGAAACTAGTTATATCACAACCTCTATATTTAGTTTTTATTGACAATGAAAAAGCCTATGACAATGCACCGTTAGCCAATCTGTGGACAGCTTTAAGATCAACTAGTATCAACCCCATTATCATAAAAGCTATACAAAATTTCTAGAACAATTCAATATCGAGAATAAAAATAGGAAAAAATTTGTCCCCCGAGGTTTCAGTGACCAAAGGTTTACGACAGGGATGTTGTCTATCACCCACGCTTTTCAAAATGTATACGGAGAAAACACTAGAGACATGGAACAAAATGTCAGGAACATGGGAATTCCACATGATAGTGATACAGATTATTCATTACAGTTTGCATAAACATATGTACTTATACATATACAGGAATATCAGAAATGGGGACAAAAGGTAATTATGAATAAAACAAAACACATGCCAATAAGTGATCTTCAGCAAGACTTGATATTGGAGGAATACATGGGGAAGATTTCATATACAGAGGGATAGAATTATTTAGGGGTAAAGATTACGGCCAGTGTGAAGCAAGATAAAAAAATATAATCCAGATTTAATTTGGGGAAGATGGCTATATCTAGGCCTACAATAAATGGAATCCTGTGGGATAAGCAAATTACAGCAGAAACTAAAGCCAAAATATTTAAAAACATTGTTAGAAGTATCATGACTTACGGTTCAGAAGTTGAAACTACCAATAAACACACAAGAACAAAATTAATGACAGCAGAATTGGGCTCTTGGAGACTTTCGGCAAGAGAATCCAGACGTGAGAAAATTAGAAATTAAGTTATTAGGAAACAGAACGAATGTGAGAAATTCAATTGTTTGTTTTAACCAAACAAGAGTTACAATAGTATGGACACACGAAAAGAATGGCACAAGAAATATTGCCAAGGAGATTTATGGAATGGACTCCACCAGGAAGAAGGAAAAGAGGAAGACCAGCTATCACCTGGATAGAATAAATTCGGAGTATGTTGAGGGAACAAGAAATTGAAGAAGATCTTTGGATGGATAGGAGGCTGTGGAAGATAAGAATTCAATCAATTCTGTAATCTTTGCTTCCGAAAAATGTATAAACATTGTACAGCCGGAATAATAAATAATCGCTCTAGAAAATACTACAATAAAAAGACTACTTGAGACCGGGTTAAGAAAATTGGAGATACTGAAAAGTTTACAGCAGTTGTTTTGACCTCGTCGTTTCAAACAATGTTTGGACTGAGTCTGTATGGCTTTAGCGTACACGCCAGGCTGTAGCGTGTTTCAACACTGTTGCGCAACAGATACTGCTTGCCACAGCTGCGACGTAAATTCTGACGCTGAACTAAAAGCTTACACATGAGAGAGCCCTCAAAACTAATTAACATTTACTAATTTTAATAGAAAATAGAAATGTAGTAAGTCCTTAATTTTCGTAAAATATTGTTCATGATTAACGAAATGAAAGTAAATGAATATATTGTTAGGATAAATCCAGAGACAAATTTAACTTTAAAACTCACTACATGCAGTACAAATTTATTCGAATATTAACTTTCTTCAGATGTCTAGGGATTGATTGTATAAATAGTTAAAGCTGATTTAGAACTTTAAATTAAATAGTCTAGTGTAATCACGACAGCTGCTGCAATAACTTTATAAAACAGGTAGCAGCGCTATGCGCAGACTGAACTATGCAAACACAAATTGTGCGATGCGTGATGCATAAATCTCGGGTATGTTCTCTGCAAGCAGGCAATCTTTTTAATACAAAGATATAAACGTACATTTTTTTAGTAACATTCTATTTACTGTGTATTTTTTAAATCCTAATTGGGAATACAAAAAACTGAAGATTATACTGAATAAATTAAGAGGCGTATAGTTTAAATATGAACAAACATATTAAAAATATTAATTAAAACATTAAAACTTGCAATTAAAAACATTTACTGCAGAGAAAACTTAATCGTCGTATACTACGCGGTCATACTCAGTAACGCGGTTCCTGATTTACACACGCCACTTACTGAGAATGACCGCATATACATCGACACCGTTAAAAAATTTCCTAAAAGCACCAAAATTGGAGGTGTAACTGCTTCTTTGTTTCCTCCTAATCACCGCCACTATTTGTAATAACGGTTTTCTCTGCAGTTAGAATACAAGAAATACAAAATTGCTGTGTCGAAATAAATAATTGAAGTTTATTCAATACCAGTCAAGCAATACACCGGTGTGTGGTAACAACAGATCTCATTAACTGGTGTCACAGTGCTGTTTGCTCCCGTTAATAGTTCAATATTTACTCAACGTTTTGAGAGAATTAAAAACAGAACTAACAAAAAATTGTTATTATTAATGATAAAAAAGAAGAAAGCAAGAATGCTACGAAAGAAGTCCATCGGGATCTAGAAAAATATGGTATCGGGGAAGACGATGTAGGATACAGAGGAAATTTCAGAAACCAAATTTATGAGATACTAGCGAGTACCCGGCATGCGTTGCAATGCCACTCAAAGAAAGAAAGTGTTTGTATATATATAATATATAAAGACTTCGTTCGCGTGGTCTTCAATTTAATGCGATAATATATTTAGAACAGAATCTATTCCATTGGGTTGCCATAGTAACCAGATCTAATAAGTTAGTTTTTTAAGACTCCAAAGGACCCCCCAGAGGATCTTATCGAAAAAAAACACCTGTCCTATGTTGGTTCTCCCGTTGCGTAAAATATTTGTGCCAAGTTTGGTTGAAATCGGTCCAGTGGTTTAGGAGGAGATGTGGAAGACCCCAAAGAACCCCCAAAAGAACCCCATCGAAAAAACACCTATCCTATGTTGGTTCTCCCTTTGCGTAAAATATTTGTGCCAAGTTTGGTTGAAATCGGTCCAGTGGTTTAGGAGGAGATGTGGAAGACCCCAAAGCACCCCCAAAAGGACCCCCCGAAGTATCATATCCAAAAAACACATATCCTATGTTGGTTCTCCCGTTGCGTAAAATATTTGTGCCAAGTTTGGTTGAAATCGGTCCAGTGGTTTAGGAGGAGATGTGGAAGACCCCAAAGAACCCCCAAAAGAACCCCATTGAAAAAACACCTATCCTATGTTGGTTCTCACTTTGCGTAAAATATTTGTGCCAAGTTTGGTTGAAATCGGTCCAGTGGTTTAGGAGGAGATGTGAAAGACCCCAAAGGACCCCCAAAAGGACCCCCCGAAGGATCATATCGAAAAAGCACATATCCTATGTTGGTTCTCCCGTTGCGTAAAATATTTGTGCCAAGTTTGGTTGAAATCGGTCCAGTGGTTTAGGAGGAGATGTGGAAGACCCCTAAGGACCCCCCAAAGGACCCCGTCGAAAAAAACACCTATCCTATGTTGGTTCTCCCGTTCCGTTAAATATTTGTGCCAAGTTTGGTTGAAATAGGTCCAGTGGTTTAGGAGAAGATGTGGAAGACCCCAAAGGACCCCCCAGGACCCCATCGAAAAAACACCTACCCTATGTTGGTTCTACCGTTGCATAAAATATTTGTGCTAAGTTTGGTTGAAATCGGTCCAGTGGTTTAGGAGGAGATGTGGAAGACCCCAAGAACCCCCCAAAGGGCCCCATTGAAAAAGATTCATAAACCTTCGCGGGCGTGCGCACAACAACTCACCGAAGTTTCATCGCAATCGGATGAATGGTATAGGAACGCATACGGGACAAAGAGACAAACATTCATTTTTATAGATATAGATAGGATCTGTCCTAGGTTAAACCTAGACGGTATTATCGGGTAAGAACGACCATGATTGAGCCAGAGAATAAAAGAATACTGGAAAAGGGGAAAACTTTGGAAAGTGAACGAATTTGTATCGTCACAGTCCACAGTTGACTGAAACGAAAAAACGAAGGAAGGAAACAACAACAAGTGTGACGATTTAAATTGTGACATTTACAGAATAAAAAAAATATATATTTAATTAATTAAGGTTGCGTACAATTAACCATTTAAATCTCACAATAATAATAATAAAAACATGTAGGTACTAAGTGTGAATGGAAGAAGTAATTAATAAGGGCAAAGTATCCATAAAGAAAAGGCATATTGTAAATAATTATTATGTTCGTATTTAACCCTTTGCTTGCTATCAAGCGCCTACCTGTTGATACCGGACTCGACATGTTTTCCGAGTCTACTGTAATTAAAAATAATAGAGTAAACTAATGTTAATAATTAAAGTATCTGTAGACACAGATAGTAACTAAAACAATTAATTTAAATGATGTATTTTTTATCTAGCGATAGTCTGTATAAATAAAAAAGTTTATTTAAAGAGAAACAGGAACTATATATGCTCGCGGAATAAACACCCCACTCTCTCTCTTGTCATGTACAAGGGTAGCGGACGAAAAATCGCTCTCTTGCGATGACGACGCCCAGGAGTGCAGACGCACGAGCAAAATGCTCTGTTCAAAAGTTATGCATTTTGTTGTTAGTGTGGATTAATTAATTATTATTTTGTATTTTACTAACTATTAAAAAAAAAAAAGTGTAACATGTAACGTTAACAAAAAGAAAATTCCAAAAACTTTGTAACAAGAAGAAAGATGTAACTACAAACGACGAGTGTTAATAAAGAAAAAACGATGACTGCAATCTTCACCGATGGACGAATCTTTTCAACATCTGACCTGTGGTCATGGACCATCTAAATGAGAACTCTAGTATACCCTACCGATGATGCAGTTCGAGACATCTGAGAATCAACGAGTATCGGCGTAGAAGACTCTACCTATCCTGCAGACGTATTAAGCCATGAATAACCGAGACCAGACCAAGACGAGGACGACGTTTTAGGACTCCCAAGACGGAACCACATGGAGGCGATTACTACATCCAAAAATAGAGGTGACTCGATAGCACGTCTATCGAGGAATAATGATAATAGTTTTTGTAACACAATACTCTATTTAAGAGACTTTCAGAGACGATTGATTTTACAAGAATATAAAAACTTAAATTTGAGAATTTAATTGTAACTATTCAATATCATTCAATTGTAACAGTTTAGATATTAACGTAACGTAGTGTTATTAATACCATTCTTCTAATGGAATATATATAAAGCAAAATGGTAAAAGTCTTGCAAGATAAAATTTTGAATTAAATATAATTAAAAGATTAGAGACTAAATACCAATGGTTACCCGGATCCGGGGGTATAGCTAGAAAAATTTGTTGTGATCCCATATTCTAAATAAAGCATTTCACTTAATTTTACTAATTTAATTAATAACGTCATGGGATCTGTTCTTTGGAGTAAATGTTATATTTCAAATGTTTAATAAAGCCAGTCTTCTTGTTACACACATATACTGAGTATATAAATCAACAGTTTCACCTTCCCTGATTCCTTGTCTGTCTTACTGTGTGTTGTTCTGATTTAAATTTCAGCTCGTCTCGAATAAGGCAGCCTTAAATAATTGGCAGAACCAATTATTTTGGGTTCCCTCCGTTATAACTCAAAGAAGAGGTTATAAGATGCGCGACTCTTCTTAATTGCTGAATAAATGATAATTAGCAAAATAAAATACTCTGTGTTTATCATTTAATATGTGGTAGAATTATTCACTCTATGAATGTTAATTTAAAATACGCAAAAGGAAGAATTAAAGGAAGTAAAATCAGAATTAGGATAATGTGTTTTTATAATCATTATGTGTCGTAATAATATAATATAATACAATAACCATGATAGATAAGGTAAGGATATTTAGATATAATATAATAATTATTTAAACATTGTAACCCCAGGGTAAAACCTGTTTAAAAATGCATTCCCCAACTTGTCAGTTTAACGACAATCTCAGACAAGAAAATGACCTGTTCCCGCTTGTACCAAACTATCCCTTTGTTACGCTCTGTCACCACGAGTTAGACCATACATCACCTCCCTCTATTGCATTACAAAATGTGTGACCCCTTGCCCAGTAACAAAAGATTTCAGACATTGTTTAAAACAAAACAAAAACAAGTAAATAATTTTATAAATAAGATGCGCACTTTTTGTGACTTGTGTTGTTAAACAAATTTGTGTAACGTGTAAATAAGTAGTAGTAAATCGTATCGCAGTAAATAAGAGAAAAGTGATTAATAATAATAAAAGTTACGTTGCGTAGTGTAAACACCCCAGTGGTGGCAAGGTAGAGAGAAGGAAGCGTGTTCAGTATTGTATTAAGCAGCCACCCTCTCAATTGTATTAAAGGTTGCTCTCCCTAAACAATGAATGCCGCCGCGAGTGGATTACAATGCATTGTGTAAAGTGTCTCCCCTTCCGCATATTTTGTCTAGTAATTGTTAGAGAGTTAAATGAAAAGTATCTTCGTGAAATTCCGCTTCTCTCAAAACAGTGATCTAAAGTGGAGTATGGGATCCTCTTTAGATTACATTAGAAATAAGTTTATGATATATAATCCAGAAGTGATTATACATGTTAAGTAACGAGTCACAACGGCGCCGACTGAAAAGGATAATGATGAGCCAAGAGAGCCAAGAGATCATTTTTTGAATGCTGAAAGCTAACGTGTAGAGTTAAAGTAAGCTGATGTCAGTCGGGCCACGATATTGTGAGTTGGTGAAATTAGGGAAATTAGTATTATGAGTAAGTACTGTATTTAGTGAGAAAAATGGAATTTCACGGAGGAGGAACATTTAAATGAGAATTAAGATCATTTAAAGAGAATTTAAAACAAATAAACCGTGCAATAATAATAATAAAAGAGAATAATAATTAACAATAATAATAATAAGAAATTTCATATGGAACTCCCCAAGCATACTCTTGGTACATAGCTGACCAAAATTTTAGGAGTCTGTGTTGGTAAGGAGGCGGAGTATGTGACGATTTAAATTGTGACATTTACAGAATTAAAAAAAAAAATATATTTAATTAATTAAGGTTGCGTACAATTAACCATTTAAATCTCACAATAATAATAATAAAAACATGTAGGTACTAAGTGTGAATGGAAGAAGTAATTAATAAGGGCAAAGTATCCATAAAGAAAAGGCATATTGTAAATAATTATTATGTTCGTATTTAACCCTTTGCTTGCTATCAAGCGCCTACCTGTTGATACCGGACTCGACATGTTTTCCGAGTCTACTGTAATTAAAAATAATAGAGTAAACTAATGTTAATAATTAAAGTATCTGTAGACACAGATAGTAACTAAAACAATTAATTTAAATGATGTATTTTTTATCTAGCGATAGTCTGTATAAATAAAAAAGTTTATTTAAAGAGAAACAGGAACTATATATGCTCGCGGAATAAACACCCCACTCTCTCTCTTGTCATGTACAAGGGTAGCGGACGAAAAATCGCTCTCTTGCGATGACGACGCCCAGGAGTGCAGACGCACGAGCAAAATGCTCTGTTCAAAAGTTATGCATTTTGTTGTTAGTGTGGATTAATTAATTATTATTTTGTATTTTACTAACTGTTAAAAAAAAAAAGTGTAACATGTAACGTTAACAAAAAGAAAATTCCAAAAACTTTGTAACAAGAAGAAAGATGTAACTACAAACGACGAGTGTTAATAAAGAAAAAACGATGACTGCAATCTTCACCGATGGACGAATCTTTTCAACATCTGACCTGTGGTCATGGACCATCTAAATGAGAACTCTAGTATACCCTACCGATGATGCAGTTCGAGACATCTGAGAATCAACGAGTATCGGCGTAGAAGACTCTACCTATCCTGCAGACGTATTAAGCCATGAATAACCGAGACCAGACCAAGACGAGGACGACGTTTTAGGACTCCCAAGACGGAACCACATGGAGGCGATTACTACATCCAAAAATAGAGGTGACTCGATAGCACGTCTATCGAGGAATAATGATAATAGTTTTTGTAACACAATACTCTATTTAAGAGACTTTCAGAGACGATTGATTTTACAAGAATATAAAAACTTAAATTTGAGAATTTAATTGTAACTATTCAATATCATTCAATTGTAACAGTTTAGATATTAACGTAACGTAGTGTTATTAATACCATTCTTCTAATGGAATATATATAAAGCAAAAAGGTAAAAGTCTTGCAAGATAAAATTTTGAATTAAATATAATTAAAAGATTAGAGACTAAATACCAATGGTTAACCGGATCCGGGGGTATAGCTAGAAAAATTTGTTGTGATCCCATATTCTAAATAAAGCATTTCACTTAATTTTACTAATTTAATTAATAACGTCATGGGATCTGTTCTTTGGAGTAAATGTTATATTTCAAATGTTTAATAAAGCCAGTCTTCTTGTTACACACATATACTGAGTATATAAATCAACAGTTTCACCTTCCCTGATTCCTTGTCTGTCTTACTGTGTGTTGTTCTGATTTAAATTTCAGCTCGTCTCGAATAAGGCAGCCTTAAATAATTGGCAGAACCAATTATTTTGGGTTCCCTCCGTTATAACTCAAAAGAAGAGGTTATAGAAGGTTACAACAAACGGTTGCTTTCAAAACCAAAATGACCTGACACGTCATCTACCTTCTGTATATGAGTCAAGCAACTCCAACTTGTATGCGGCATTATCGACTAACACTAACAAAAAAATAAACAAGTGAATCAGGCTGTAATAAGCAACAGAAACTGATGTAAATTATGATAGTTTTCATAGCCAATGTCAACTGTGATCGAATGTCATACGTTCCGTTGCAAAACTTCTAGTTGCCAGTCAACCCCCACTGGTGTTGTCCATCAACCTGTTCTAGATTCCGAACCAGAGACGGTGGTTTTCTTGTATGTTTATTTGGCAATCGATACTGGCATCCCATTACATACGTTTTCCTGTTCTAGCTCAAAATCCATTTTCTTGTATTGGCTTGGCTACCCAAATTTTACGAAGGTCTAAAAAGCAAATTTATCTTTCTATTACACTCTTCCTTTATGTCCTCTATGATGAAATTATTCTCTTGTTTCTAGATACTTATCGATTTTATGTAAACAAGATTCTTCGACAAAATCTATAATCATATTCCCTCAAAGCGAATATTTGCAAAGTGGAAAAGAATAATTCGCTGACTACTTTGAATCTGATTTTTCCAAACTTTCGTTCCGGCTGATTTTGACGGTTGTTCCTGACGGCTGTATCGTTTGTTTTTCTCCTATACCTACATGTAGGCTACCTAACCAACGTAAAAAAGCTTTCTAAATAAAACGAATCCTCTCATCCTTAAGATGTTTCTGATTTTCTTTTTTATGTTTGGTAGTAAACTATTTATCCTGTTGCTCTCCACCAACCACCAAACCTTCAAACCAGCCTATAGATAAAACATTCTGATATAAGGCAGAAAGGATTTTGTTGAGTGTTCGTGTTATTTATTCAGCAACATTTTTTCAACGAAACGGCTCTGCTATTTATTTATTTTCGTACCCAACTGCTTGCAGGACAGTGTCAAAGTCTTTCAACTCGGCTTAGACCTATTGACGTTTATGGATGTATGAAGTTATAGCTGTCTTCATTAGCGTACGTTTCTGCCAAGGAAATATATTGTTGCACGTCGGATGGTTTTGACAAAACGAGGACAAGGACGATGACGATGACAGTGTGTGCAAGACAACATCGTCTCTCTTCGCAACTAACAAATGTAAGAAGGTCAGTTGATCACACGCTTCCTTTTCGTTTAATGAATTTGGCCTATATTTCGGTTGAATATTACTAAGCTGATCCTGGGAACAGAGAACACTGATCATAAACGTAAGATCCATACAATTCAAAAAGCCTCATCAAAATACTCTCTAAAGCTTGCAAAATCTGGACAATATTCTGAGTGCTTGGATTTGACTATCGACACAAAAATTTGGAAAACAGTCGTTATTGAAAAATTAATAAATGTTACGTTTTGTAGGATTGTTCTTACAATGAAACATACAGAAGCGCGATATTGGACCACAGACTAACAACTTGAGAATGCAGTTGCTTATTCTAATTCTATAAATTTTTAGTACAAGTAAACATATTCATATAGCAAGAATTTAACAGTGGCCGAACCTTATAAAGGTTGATATCAATATGACATTCCAAAATAACAAGCAAAGGAGAAGAGAAAAATTTTAAGACGAATAATTATACGCTTAACGTTTGGAGCGTAATCATATATATATTGTTACGACGGTCTCCATCATCGTATGGTACAGTGGAAAACAAAATACAAGACAAGTCACTAATCACTAGCTTTAATTAATCTCAATTAACAATTTAAAATCAACAAGTTATTCAACATGATTATACTCGTATACGTTTAAATTAATCTGTCCACAAAAATAATAACGTCAACAAAAAGAATTCCGCACTATAATCACTAATAATCACTATAATCGCCCGACAATAACTGAAAACTAAGCGGCAGGTATGGGCTATTTATAGTCTGCAGGATTGCATAATATGCGTCCTTAACAAACATTTGAAAATTCTAGAGGATACTTCTGCGCAGCCTTGGTAGAAACACACACCGGCAGGGCTAGTCGAGAAGCTAGTAGAACGACACCATTGAACGCGCGAGACGTTCCGCATTATGTAACACTGCCTCGCGTGTTAAGTGTCACGTACGCACACAAACATTACAGCTGGGCTCTGCTGGGATAGCCAAGAAACATGTAGAACGTTCTGTAATGGCGTAACAATATTATACTCCTTTAAAACATATTAACATTTAACATATTAACATTTAACATATTAACATTTAACATATTAACATTTAACATATTAACATTTAACATATTAACATTTAACATATTAACATTCTGTAAAAGCATGTTCACATCTTCCCCACAGAATTTTTTCTACTATTTATAAAATTTAAAATTTGTGGAAACTATTGTACCACCTTTTGGTAAAAGTATTACTTTTGCTAGCAAAGTAAAAGTCATGAAAGCCAGTGAAGTGGATTATAGAAGAAATACACCGTTCAGAAACGTAATATTCACTCTCATTATGGAAGTGAGCACGTGCTATTGAATACTGAAATACTCTTATCTTCGTTAGCAAAGAATGTCTATGAAGTATCGTAATATTAAGCCTATTCGTTATTAAAACGAATAAGCTATAACGCATAGGCAAGAAAATTACAATAGAAGTTAGGTAAGTTTTGTTTTACGGGAATGTCAAAACAGTCCTCTACGAATAAAAGAATAAAACAACAGATATCACAGATACGTGTTAAATTTATACGTGTTCCTTCATAACATAGAAAAACATATATTTAATACGAGTTATTGTAGAACCGAAGAAAGTTCGTTTTACCTAAAAACCTAAAAAACTTTTGCTGTACTGGCTTCTCTTCCACACTATCCTATGTGAAGGGAAACAACAGATATCACATAAACAGAATAGTTTTACTCGTAAAAATATTTGACTTTACCATAACAAAATTGTAAAAAACCAAGTTTTTAACAAAGCCTTGAAAAGATAAAATTTATCGTTGCATTCTTACAGTGTTGTATATTATTTTCTGATTATGAATAATCAATTTCCTTTTGTGTCTTTATTTGAAGGCCTATATACTGCAACAGAATGTCACAGAGAGCAATGTCAACGTGATTGTAGTTTACGCTGATTCAAACGTTACAATATCCAGTGCTGGTGTGCATTACGTGTTTCTTTAACGTTGGCGTCCAAATTTAAACTCTGCCAAATTCGGTGTATTGTATTGATCAGCGCTAGCTACTGTCAAAACTGGTAAATCCGATATAATTCTCGATGGTGAGTACATGTATTAGTGAAATCCGTTACTAAATTATGGCCGGCACACTGCAGTTGGTGTGCGTACTCTGTAGTGTTCAGTATATGTATGCCGCGTTAGGTAGCCTATTGCACACACCAGTATGGTTTACTTATTATTTACTCCGCCGGTTCGCAAAGAAAATATTTGTTATAACATTATTTTACACTAATACGTCTTTTTAACTATTAACATAAATTTATTAATTGTTTAATTATTATTACACAATATTTTTAAATTTTCATTTTATGAAAATCTTTAAGAAAATCAAATGTGAATATAATTTAAGTATATTAATCGAAAATATAATGAATTCCACCATCTGTTTTATAATATGCAACTGTCCACACCTTACTATTGATTTTACTGAAAATACAATAGTTCTTTTAAACAGGTGTTTATAAAATGTGTGTGTTTGTGTGTGTGTGAAAAGTGTGAAAAATATATTGTTACGACGGTCTAGTGATCGTCGTATGGTACAGTGGAAAAGAAAATTCAAGACACCAATTAAGTCACTAATCACCAGCTTTATAATAATAATGGCTCCCATGTATACCACCGAAGTAGCTTAGGAGTAAGACAGGGTAGGCTGCCTTATGTGAGCCGTACGGCATACAAGGAAGGCAGTGTGGCCAGCACTACGCTTCAACCGCCCATTATTATCCCGAGGATGTTATCCCAGGTACTCATTTTCAACAGCCTGAGTCAACCTGGGGGCTGAAAAACGCACCTTGACTTTATGGTTCGGGCCCGGGAATCGAACCCGGAACCTCTAGATTAGTAGCCAGGTGCCATACCCAATAGTCTACTGAGCCGCCATCACCAGTGGGTATCACAGCCAGCTTTAATTATCACAATTAAACAGTTTGTAATCAACAAGATAGTCTATTACAAGAAATCAAACAAAAATTGTTCACACGCAATAAAAATGTCAACTAATAGAGTCTCGCACAATTATAAAACACATAACACTTCGCTACAATACTTTGAACCGCACTGGAATAAATAGCCACTTCAACTAGCTTGACCGTCGCTGATTGCCTATATTTATACCCCGCTAATATTCCAAAATAATCTGTTAGTTTGGATGACGTGTTAAACAAACAGGTGCTTTCGACAATCCACTAGAAACAATGTCCTTGAACACACTGCGCTGACCGGTACGGTCTGGTATTGACTCTTGATAGTTGATGAGTAATTGTCTTTATTCGCAAAGTAGCAGCAGTATATACGCACTCACATATTACATCTGGAATAGTCGAGATTCTTGCAGAACGTTCCGTATTACGTAACACTTTTTTCCGCATGACGTAACAATATGAATAAACTAAAATTACCTTAGTTGTGTAACACTTAAATTTATAAGTTTGTTAGATGTATCCATCAGATATGATGAAGTTTTTGGCTAAAATTGGTCAACTTCAAGTTTCTTATGAACTCTAAAACTTTTCTAGAATATTGCCGGAAGTACATATTATTAAAATTTGCAAACAATGTTATAGTTTACAAAAATTTTATTAAACTTTGAATTCATAAGTTGTATGTGAACAAATATTATCAAAGCCAACCGCAATCTATAAATATACATAGCATTACGCTTAATATAATATCGTCGTAATTCTGTATTTTACAGCATATGGATTTCAAATATTACTGTCTTACATAATTATAAGCTAGGAAGATTTTGTCTATAATTGCTTTTTTAAAGTAGTTTTATTTTCATTGGAACAATAATTAATGGAATATATTGCAGGTTTCATAGTTTACAGGTTGACGAATTTTATAATAAAATTGCACGTATTTTTACTTTAAAGGTAACAATATTCACCTTCTTTACTTTTCTTTAAGTAATGACAATCAAGAATATAATGAGTGAGAGAGCCACAAAAGAGCAAAATAGAAACAAGAAGAAAATTTAACGTAATCCAACATTCTCTTTATTCAGCTACTCTTCATCTCTAATCTAAAACATTCACAAATAATCACTTGATGTTACGTCATGTGATCGCCACCTGTTTTTCACCGTAGCAGATGTTGTCACTAAAAATTAAGCTTTGCCATTAATGTGTTATTTTGTTATTAACTACGGTTACTGCATCACCAATAATAAAAACGTTACATGGATAAACGGATAATCGGAAGCCCTGTGACCGAAAACCATGAGACTATTTTACACCGACTATTTAAAAATTATTTACTTGTACGTAGAGTTATGTCAACACTGTTTTTTTTAAATTACTTCCATGTTCCTTAAGGAAATGTAAGTATGATAATGGCAAAAAAATCGTGTTCGAGATTATTGCAGATTCTGATTGTACTACACTCAAAACATGAAAAAAGTCATTATTCGAAAAGTGTGTGTGTGTGTGTGTGTGTGTGTGTGTGTGTGCAGATTTTTTATGGCAAACGATAACAGCCGAAAATTCAAACAGAATCAAAAATTTTTTTGCATATAGCCCTTATTTGAAGAGTACACAAAACCTATCGTTTTTGGTGAAGTTCGGTTAAGGGAAAGGAGTAGTTTACCAGTAACGTTTTTTTTTTTAATCAATGGTAATGTTTTCTTATGGCAAACGATAAAAGGCGCAAATTCAAACAGAATCAAACAATGTTCTGCATACAGCCCTGAATTGCAGAGTTCTCAGAACCTACTGTTTTTGTTGAAGATCTATTAAGGGAAAGGGGTGATTTTACCGGCAACGTTTTATGTTTAACAAGGGTATTTATATGGTAAACGATAACAGCCGCAAATTCAAACAGAATCAAACAATTGTTTGCATGCAACTCTGAATTGTAGAGTTCTCAAGACTTATAGTTTTTGGTGATGATCGGTTAAGGGAAAGGGATAGTTTACCTGCAACGTTTTTTGTTTTAACAAGGGTATTTTCTATGGCAAACGATAACAGCCGCATATTAAAACAGAATCAAAAAATTCTTTGCATACAGCCCTGAACTGAAGAGAACTCAATGTCTGTTGATGTTGGTGAAGATCGGTTAAGGGAAAGGGGTAGTGTACCAGCAACATTTTATGTTTTAACAACGGTAATTTTTTTTAACGAACGATAACTGCCGCACATTTAAACAGAATCACTTAATGTTTTGCATTCATCCTTGAATTGTGGAGCACTCAAGACCTATTGATTTTGGTGATGATCAGTTAAGAGAAAGGTGTAGTATACCAGCAACGTTTTATGTTTTAACAAGGGTAATTGTTTCTATGACGAACAATAACTGCCGTAAATTCGAACATAATCAAATAGGTTTTTGCATAAGTCCCTAAATTGTAGAGTACTCAAGGCCTGTTGATTTTGGTGAACTTCGGTTAAGGGAAAGGGTTAGTTTACCAGCAACGTTTTTTTTTTAATCAAGGGTAATTTTTCTCTATGGCAAACGGTAACAGCCGTAAATTCAAACAGAATCAAATATTGTTTTGCATACAGTCCTGAATTGTAGAGTTCTCAAGATCTGTTTTTTTTTTTGGTGAAGATCAGTTAAGTGAAAGGGGTAGTTTACCTGCAACGTTTTTTGTTTTAACAAGGGTATTTTCTATGGCAAACGATAACAGCCGCATATTAAAACAGAATCAAAAAATTCTTTGCATACAGCCCTGAACTGAAGAGAACTCAATGTCTGTTGATTTTGTTGAAGATCGGTTAAGGGAAAGGGGTGGTTTCCCTTCAACATTTTATGTTTTAACAACGGTAATTTTTTTAACGAACGATAACTGCCGCACATTTAAACAGAATCATTTAATGTTTTGCATTCATCCTTGAATTGTGGAGCACTCAAGACCTATTGATTTTGGTGATGATCAGTTAAGAGAAAGGTGTAGTATACCAGCAACGTTTTATGTTTTAACAAGGGTAATTGTTTCTATGACGAACGATAACTGCCGTAAATTCGAACATAATCAAATAGGTTTTTGCATAAGTCCCTAAATTGTAGAGTACTCAAGGCCTGTTGATTTTGGTGAACTTCGGTTAAGGGAAAGGGTTAGTTTACCAGCAACGTTTTTTTTTTAATCAAGGGTAATTTTTCTCTATGGCAAACGGTAACAGCCGTAAATTCAAACAGAATCAAATATTATTTTGCATACAGTCCTGAATTGTAGAGTTCTCAAGATCTGTTTTTTTTTTTTTTTTTTTTTTTTTTTTTTTGGTGAAGATCAGTTAAGGGAAAGGGATAGTTTACCAGCAACATTTTATGTTGTAACAAGGGTATTTTTATGACAAACGATAACAGCCGCAAATTCAAACAGAATCAAATAATGTTTTGCATACAGCCCTGAATTGCAGAGAACTCAATGTCTGTTGATTTTGTTGAAGATCGGTTAAGGGAAACGGGTGGTTTCCCTTCAACATTTTATGTTTTAACAACGGTAATTTTTTAACGAACGATAACTGCCGCACATTCAAATATTATTTTGCATACGTTCATCAATTGTAAAAGACTGAAGGCCTGTTGATTTTAGTGAAGATCGATTAAGGGAAAGCGGTAGGTTACCAACCACATTTTATGTTTTAACAAGGTTAATTGTTTCTATGACGAACGATAACTGCCGCACATTTAAACAGAATCAAATACTTTTGTGCATACCTTCCTCAATTGTAGATATCTCAAGGCCTGTTGATTTTGTTGAAGATCGGTTAAGGGAAAGGGGTAGTTTACCTGCAACATTTTATGTTGTAACAAGAGAACGTATTCCATGAAGAACGATAACTGCCGTAAATTCAAACAGAATCAAATAATGTTTTACATATGTGCCTGAGTTGTAGAGGACTCATGGCCTTTTGATTTTGGTGAAGATCGGTTAAGGGAAAGGGGTAGTTTACCGGCCACTTTTAATGTTTTAACAAGAGTAATTGTTTCTATGACGAACGATAACTGCCGCACATTCAAACATAATCAAATAAGTTTTTGCATAAATCCCTAAATTGTAGAGTACTCAATGCCTGTTAATTTTGGTGAAGATCGGTTAAGGGAAAGGGGTAGTTTACCAGCAACATTTTATGTTGTAACAAGAGACATTTTTTCATGACGAACGATAACTGCCGTAAATTAAAACAGAATCAAATACTTTTTACATATGTGCCTGATTTGTAGAATATTCAAGGCCTATTGATATTGTTGAAGATCGGTTATGGGGAATGGGTAGTTTATCGGAAAGTAAACATGGGAATGGGTAGTTTACATTTTTTGTTGTAACAAGGGTTAAATACTTGATTTTGATAAATAAAGTATCCTGATAAGAAAATCTTAATAATCCACTTTAGAAATGTAGATGAAATATCTATAAATGAAGAGGCTAGTTGAACGGGATGGGGGTAATTTTCTATAAATGAAAATTATAGTTGAAGGGGAGGGGATACTTTTTTATATATGGACTACGTTATCGGCAACAAAGAAGTAGTTTGTTGTTAAAATTCCTTCCCGTCCTGTTTGGCCGTAGACCAAAGTTTTCTGCAAAACCAGACGTTTCGGCAGTGCCGTCGACTGCCATCATCCAGTGAAAATCGAGTGCGATAACGTGTGGTGGTATACGTTAGTGACCACAGTTCTGTGGTTAAGGCTGAAGCAATAAGTGGAAAGAAGTAGTTTCTATGGAAACATTTCATTTCGTAAATGATTTTAGATGTAAACCTTAGAACATGGAAGTCATGTATGGTTCTCCATACTGATATTTTTTAACAGCGATCTTTTGCAAATTCAAGCAAATCTATTTCTTCAAAGGAGTATTTTTAAAAAAATTTTTAATAACATATATTAAAACTTTTTAAATTATTTCCTTATTTCTCAAATATAAAGTAAAAAAATAAAATATGTATATATTTTAAATATTTACTAATTAAATAGTACATTTATTTAAAATTTAAAAGCATTTATATTTTATTTACTATTTTATTGTTTTGATAAAAGTTTTGTTTTATAAGTGAGGTTAAGAAAACATATTAAGAATATGTAATAGGAGACACATAGTTTGTGTGGAGTGTGTAGGGTAATGCTGAGAGCACGCAGAGCACATATGAAGTCTAAATTGTCTATTGTTATGTTTTGGTGCGATCGATTCAATATATACGTAGCACACAACATCTAAACTTATACTATTATTATCTAATGTTTGTTAGCAAATAACAATATAGAATGTCCTCAGTAATAGCTATTATATCATTATTAACATTTAATTCATCACTCATTATTGTACTTTAAAAATTATCAGTGTAGTACACACTGTAGTACCAGTAACGTAAAAGCCTAAGGTAACGTAAAACGTTGAATAACATGTCACATTTTATTTTACTTTTTTGAATTATTTTATGAGCTCAAAAATTCGAATACGTCAAACGCTTTTGTGTTTATTACTCCCATTAGTCATAATTATGATTCCAAAATACTATGTCAGTAACATTTTTTAACATCAGAATATTCATTACACGCAATAATTACGTTTTAAGCTATGTTTATGTACAAGTACTTTACAAAACAGAAAAGAACACAAGAGTATATTAATGTAGCAATTGAAAAATATAAAAAAGCAATGCTTCCAGTAAGTCACGAATCCAGCATTTCTGACTACTGCTTTGTTATCTGTACAGAACATATAGAACCCTTATAAATAATGTATATGGTTTCGTTATTTTATTTATAATAATATTTTAGTTAATACTTAACATAATTTTATTCTTACTTTTTTTAAATTGGTTATATTACTGCCAGGAGTGAGATTCATTTCCAAATTTTGTTTTATCGTTGCGCAGCACGCGTGTGTGAGTTTGGCGTATAAACAAACTAACATGAATAAAAATCGTGTATCGTCGTTCAATTAATTTATTAACTTTAATTACTTAAAAAAATTTTCCAAACCCAAATATTGAGTTTGTTATGTAAACGTAATAATTATTTTTTAAGTCTTAGTTAAACTATTAAGTATAAATTTTAGTGACGACAAAACAAGTAAATAGATAAGTGACGACAAAACAAGTAAATAGATAAGTATTCTGTGTTTATCAATATCCCTTACCTTCTTCTTTTATCAAAAAGCAGATTTTTAAATAGAGACATAGCTTACGTAGATCTTCCTTACCTTCCATAGTTCCATAGTATGTAACAGCGTGTCGTAGGAAAGGGACGGTCGTTTCATACGGTAAAACTTCTGTACTTCCAAAGGCTTACAAATTTTTGTCGAATTCAATGATACAATCTTCCGGTCTGGAAATCAACGCGGTTATTTGTTTTAAAAAATAAGAATATTGTAACCCCCTTTTACACATGTAGTAAATAACATCTTAGTTATCACGTACAGATTTTCATCTTACTTAAAAACACAGTTACATAAATTATTTTTCACTGAAACAGTGACACGTCGGTGATAAATGTATGCATAAATGTCGTCGAAAATTTGATACCACGTTCTTGTACTATTACTGTGACTTATCCCACACCTTGATGGTCTTGTTTCTTAAATATAAGATCGTCCACTATTTTTGAAGGTTTTTTTAGACACCGTGTATCCATATATTGTTAATATGAGAGAAGAACAAAATTTTCGCATAAGCCATTTTCAGTAGGTGATTGAAGTTCATATTGTAGTTCTTACTAGTTAAGTTGGATTGAGGGATTGTCTGTAATAAAATATGAAAAATATTACCGATGTTTAACTCTGACCAATTAAGGAATTTTTTGGAAGCGACTGTCACTCTCTCCTAATCAGACTGATCATAACGTTGAGCCGTAAATTTAAGCCTTAGTCGTACGCTGTCTGTGTCTAATGCTTTTCATAGAATTTCAATCCAAGAAAAAACCTTTTAAAAAGTTTTAGTTTTTACTATGAAAAATAAAACTTGTTAACTAAGTTAAAGAGAAAAATAAAATGAACACGAAGAACGATAAAGAAATGATGACTGACATGATTAATAGTAGGAGACTGTATATTACCACTTCTTAAGTTACTTTCATTTCTGCAGTCTGTCCAATAGTTTACTTCAGTGCCCATTATCATAAAATTTTATATCGAATTTTACCAAAGAAAGTAAAAAAATGCTTTTTGGATGCATTGGAAATCAACACTTCTTAAAACGTCTTGCCAATGTGGGACTCCCCAGACATCGCTCTGCCCCCTAAAACCTTCCAGCTTAAAAACAGACCTTGTTTGTGCTAACTCCACGGGATACCGTTAGGCATACTTCGCGGGGATAGGTCTCTGCTTCAAAATGTGGGAATAGTGTCTAGACACTCAATGCACTCTATCTTGGCGGGGGCAATTGAAGAACGTGTGTACATTATCCTCAATCACATCCTGACAGTATGAGGGACTTCAATCCTGCTCGTATACGAACCTTATCAAACAAATGCCAAAATATTCGGGCCCCGTTAAAAACTCTGTTACACATCAGAAATTATTATCTCTATGAGCTCTAATCCTAAGTTAAAGTTATATTATTATTTTGAAGCTACTTTTAAATGAAAGAAAAAGTTATGATTTTTGTATGCACAGTATATTAGAATGTAACTTTTAGTTTTCCCATTAACTTCGCAGGTTTCTATTTCAAGATAGACATAAAAATTGCTTTGTAAATCTCCATTACTCTTGCTGAAATATTATTGAGTTGTTACTTTTCTTCAACATATATAGCAAAATAATATATTTATCAAAATTCTAGAAAATAAATGATTTTCTTAGCATTTTTGCAACCTGAGTGGATTGATTAAACATTGATTAAAAGTTTTTAAAAACTGAAAATTTATTTTTCTTAAGTGTGGAAATTGTTTGAAACAAGTTGCAACAATACTCCAAAGATATTTACGTTTGTACTATACATCCAACTACTCAACAAGTTAAATCTTCCTTTCTTTTCTTTTTCTTTTATCTCTTCCTATCATACTTTCCACCTGTTATTATAAAAAATCACAGTCATGTATGGAGTATATACATGACTTCCATTTTATAAGATTTATGTTTAAAATAATTTACTTGAATTCGGTTCGGTAATTTCTAATAATATATCGTCCACCCTCAAACTAATTTCACTATTTATAGATATTTTTGTTATTATGGGGTAGTCGTTTAATATAATGTTATTTTCAGTCACTTTATCCATAAAAATTAGGTAGGCTTACTTTATTCTTATAAAGAAACCGAACTACGCAGATAATCATCCCTCCTCCGAAGCGCTCCGAAGTCACTCATGGACCCTGAGCATCTTGCAGAGGGTTCATTCCCTAAAGACGAAAAGTCTGTCTATGAACCGTTCCTCTGTAAACACGTGCAGTTACACTGCCAGCGATCCACAGGAAGCAAATCGATAACAAAAGCGTGCAAATGTAGGAAAATAAACATGAGGGATGACAGAAATAACGCGAATTGTGTGTGTGTGTGTGTGTGTGTGTGTGTGTGTGTGTGTGTGTGTGTGTGTGTGTGTGTGTGTGTGTGTGTGTGTGTGTGTCTTGCCTGCCTTTTTATTGCGGTAATCATAATAATAAAATGGAAACGTAAACATTAGATAATTGAGATATGCTTGCCTGCCACTAACCATATACTTTCTCTCATACATGATTTAAATTAAAATGAAAAAATATAGAATTTTGTTAAAGTGAAATAAAATGTTTCCATAGAAACTACTTCTTTGTTGTCAATAACGTATTACACATATACAACTTATAAAATTTACTTTCTCCATCATCAACTACCATTTTAATTTATAGAAAATTACCCCTTCCCCTTCAACTACCCTTTTCATTTATAGATATTTCATCTACCTTTCTACAGTGGATTATTATGACCTTCTTGTAAGGATACTTTATTTATCAAAATTAAGCACTTTACTCTTGTTAAAACGTAAAACGTTGCAGGTAAACTACCCCTTCCCCTTAACCGATCTTCACCAAAATCAATAGACCTCAAGTCCTCTACAATTTGGAACTGTATGCAAAATATTATTTGATTTTTTTTGAATTTGTGGTAGTTATCGTTTGACATAGAAAAATTCTACACAGACACTTTTCGAAAAATTACTTTTTTTCATGTTTTGAGGGTAGTACAATCAGAATCTGTCATTATCTCGAACACGATTTTTTTCGCCATGACCATACTTCCATTTCCTTATGGAACATGGAAGTAAAAAAGAAAATTATATTTTAAATAGTTAGTTCTGTACAAAAAGT
Organism: Magicicada septendecula; assembly: GCA_034769895.1. Lineage (NCBI taxonomy): Eukaryota > Metazoa > Arthropoda > Insecta > Hemiptera > Cicadidae > Magicicada > Magicicada septendecula. Next base: position 165,677,180 of record CM068368.1, on the reverse strand, counting down.
AATCTGATTAAATTTAAACAAAAATTTGTTTAAGCTGTGTTAAATATATTACATTGTTTTCTACGATGTTTAACTCAGAGACGTAAAGAAAAACAGTTCATTTTTTTAAACAATATTTTTGCCACATTCATGAGTAGATCTCTTCCTTAATTATGCACATTACATGTTAATAGATCTGTAGTCTTAACGTTAGTGTAACACATGTTACATTACTGTGTATTCAGCTTGTATTCAGCGTTTTAATGATTTGATTAAGATAATATTTAGAGTAAATTTTATGTTTCGATAATTTCCTTAAATTGGTATGACCATCAGTCGATTTTTTTTAGGCGAACTAATTACGGCTGGCGCCGCCTTTCGCATCCTAGCTTCCACTGGCGCCGGTCTAAGCAGCCCTGTTCTGTAAGCCCTCTTGCATTCATTGCATGTTCGACGTCCATTTTCAATGAATATTTAGGTCTTCCTTTTTTTCTTCTAGAGGGTGGAGTCCATTCTCATACCTTCCTTGGCCATCTCTCATCCGACATTCTTTTTAGGTGTCCAAACCAATTCAGTCTTGTTGCTATAATGTCAAGGTCGATTCCCATCGCTTGTCTTATCTCCACATTTCTCACTCTATCTAGACTTGTTTATCTACAGCACCTCCGCCAGTAATCCATCTCTATAGTTCTTATTATGGATTTATTTCTTTTATTAATTTCCCACAGTTCTGCTCATGTACAGTTCTGTACATCAGTCGATAACTTGTGAAACGTTTAGCGAAACTCGGTAAATATGTATAGCTACAATTGTTACATCATCTGTATCGATGTGTTTCGACATTACGTATTTATCACCATCATTAGGAAAACTGCTGTTGAGTTGGTATGACACGAAACACACAACTGAGTTCACCGATCCTCCCTAAACTTTTTATCAGTTCTAAATTAAATATTATTATTAATTAATATGTTATCCCACAACATTTATGTTATCCCACAACATTTATGTTATCATACAACATTTATTTTTTACAAATCTAAAGCTTTTCTTACTAAACAACCATATTTTTAGATCATCCGTTTACATAAGTTTAATAACAGTGAAGCAAACATTTAGCTATTTGCACAGATGAAATAAACGTTAATTCTTTTGTATACAAACACACACAATGGGTCAAATTTAAAATTGCTCAAGCTCGAGCTCAAGCTGTCCAGGTCGGTGAAGAATGGATATGGAGAGTGACACATGGGCATTATATGATCGAACTAAAATGAAAGATTTAACAAAAACAAAATTAGATGTTTTTATTTAGTATGTGCTAAGTGTAACTTGGTTTCTGTTAATCGTTTTAATGAGAAGAAACTCACAAATTGGTCTCGCATAGTACGTCTCATAGGCAGTAATACAAACTTAGATGACAAATATTAAGACATAGTCTTATCCGATATTATGCTTAACTAACAGTTTGGTTTCCGACAGCTGCAGTTCACAAGACAACAATTATACAGAATCATAAACAAATCAAAACAAGACTTCAGTACAGCGCTGCAGAACTCACTCAACATTTGGAACAAAACACATTTATTATTATTAAATTCAGTATTCAGTTCATTAGATTGATATTCAGTATTAGAAAATTTCAAACATAACATACAAACGTTTTGACGGCGGACAAAAGTTTGCAAGAAGTCTTGACAAATATTAATTTTCTCAGATTTTAAACATATCGAGTTTGTGTTTTGAATAAAAGTGTTTGTAACTTGACGTCCCATAACACATTTTCTTAAAATTTGACTTCCAGTTTTGGCTCTTCGTGTACCTACAATTAAAAAATTGTTAGAGTAAACACAGCATTCAGATTTGGGTTAAAATACTCTTTTGGTTGATATCCGGTATTGATTTTCCAATTTATTTTAGAAATGTTGTGCCCTTTTTTGTCCTGGTTCTTAAAATATTTAAATTTCTAAAACTAAACACTATGTTTGCATTTAAGTTAAAATTTCGTTGAGTCTGATACTCAGCAAGAGGTTTTAAATAGTTGAGAATTGTTTGTATATTTTTTTATCTCCACACAAACTTTTAAAACTTTTTTAAATTTAGATTTCCATTTTTGGCTTATGATGCCTCCAAAGTTAGAAAAGACATATAGAGTAAATATCACATTTGTATTTAGGTTAAAATTGCCTTAACTTTGACACGCGCCATGGATTTTATAATTTTTTACTTCCATATTCCTTAAGGAAATGGAAGTATGGTGATGGCAAAAAAAATCGTGTTCGAGATTATTGCAGATTCTGATTGTACTACACTCAAAACATGAAAAAAGTCGTTTTTCGAAAAGTGTCTGTGTGTGTGTGTCTGTGTGTCTGTGTGTCTGTCTGTGTGTCTGTCTGTGTGTAGATTTTTTTTCTATGGCAAACGATAACTGCCGCAAATTCAAACAGAATCAAATAATTTTTTGCATACAGCCCTGATTTGTAGAGTACTCACGACCTATTGTTTTTTGTGAAAACCGGTTGAGGGAAGGGGGTAGTTTACCTGCAACGGTTTTTTCTTTATCAAGGGAATTTTTTTTTTGGCAAACGATAACTGCCGCAAATTCAAACAGAATCAAATAATTTTTCGCATACAGCCCTGAATTGTAGAGTTCTCAAGAACTATTGTTTTGGTGAAGATCGGTTAAGGGAAAGGGGTAGTTTACCTGTAACGTTTTATGTCTTAACAAGGGTATTTCCTATGGCAAACGATAACAGCCGCAAATTCAAACAGAATCAAAAGATTATTCGCATACAACCCTAAATTTTAGAGTTCTCAAGACCTATTGTTTTTGGTGAAGATCGGTTAAGGGAAAAGGGTAGTTTACCTGCAACGTTTTTTTAACAAGGGTATTTTCTATGGCAAACGATAACAGCCGCAAATTCAAACAGAATCAAATAATGTTTTGCATACAGCCCTGATTTGCAGAGTACTCAAGACCTATTGTTTTTGGTGAAGATCGGTTTAGGGAAAGGGGTAGTTTACCTGCAACATTTTTTTATCAAGCGTATTTTCTACGGCAAACGATAACAGCCGCAAATTCAAACAGAATCAAATAATTTTTTGCATATGTCCCTGAATTGTAGAGGTCTCAAGTACTTTCGATTTTGGTGAAGATCGGTTAAGGGAAAGGGGTAGTTTACCGGCAACGTTTTACGTTTTAACAACAGTAAAGTACTTGAAAATTCATTTAAACTTTTTGAAACAATGGTAATTGTTAAAAATAAAATAATTTTGTTGCCAGGCAATAAAATTATAATTTTTTCATTTTAATGTAAATTATATATGAGTTAATATCTTTATATATATAATTCTTCTGTACGTGTGTATGTCACTGAACTCCTCCATGTATAAAATAATATATCGTTCGTGGCAGGTAAGCATATCTCAGTTATGTAATGTTTACGTTTCCATTTTATTATTATGCCTACAGCAATAAAAAGGCAGGTAAGGCACACACACACACACACACACACACACACACAATTCACGTTATTTCTGGCCTCACTCATGTTTATTTTCTTACATTTGCACGCTTTTTAAATGGAAAGTGCCGAAACCCACACCAACATAACGCGTGCAAGCCGAAAAAATGGACATCAATTTGCTTCCTGTGGATCGCTGGCCAATGTAACTGCACGTGTTTACAGAGGAACGATTCATAGACAGACTTTTCGTCTTTAGGGAATGAACCCTCTGGAAGATGCTGAGGGTCCATGAGTGACTTCGGAGCGCTCCTTCTTTTTCGCGTGTTTGTTCTGTGAAACATACACTGTAGATTCGCAGCTTTACTCTAAGCAACGCTCAATAGGAAATGTTGAAAATGTTTGTCCACAGTGTACCCTCATTCACACTAAACCTGCTCTGATGTTTTAATTACGGACATCATAATATTAAAACTTTGGAAACTTGAGCACTACTTAATGGAGATCAATCATTAACTTATACAAGCCATTAATTTTATGCATATATTTTATATATGTGTGTACAACGTTATCGGCAACAAAGAAGTAGTTTTTGTTAAAATTCCTTCCCGGGATATTTGGCCGTAGTCCAATGTTTTCTACAAAACCAGACATTTCGGCAATGCCATCGACTTCCATCATCAGTGAAAATCGAGTGCGATAACGTGAGGTGGTATACGTTAGTGACCACAGTACTGTGGTTAAGGCTGAAGCAGTAAGTAGAAAGAAGTAGTTTCTATGGTAATATTTCATTTCGAAAATGATTTTAAATATAAATCTTAGAATATGGAAGTCATGTATGGTTCTCCATACCGATATTTTTTATGTTGACCCCCTTTTTATGGCTTTGGTGTCCTAAAATTTTGACGATTGCTAACCTAAACCACTGTATTCAGATTTTGACTAAAAATCACTTTAATTCGTACACCCCTTGGAAATTTTCATCCGGCTGGCAACCACACTAAAAAATTAGAAACTAAATACATTTTAACATGTTTTAAACAACTTAATAGCATAGCAGAAACTAATAAGCCTGAAATTATTTTGTTTTGAAAATATTTTCAGAAACAAACACACGCCTTTGCAGACACGGAAACTTTTTGCCACACACAGCGCCAAAGTGAGACGGAAGCACCGCTTAGGGTTTATGTGAACGCATATAGCTTAAAAGAAAACACAATTTTGATAACGTTTTATGTGAATTACGATAGTTCACGTAGAGAACGTGGTTAGTACAGCAAAATACAGTCATAAAGTAGGTCAGCAGTAATAAGCGGAAACAATGAAAGCAGTTAACGTGTTTAATTAAGTGACACATGCAGACGAATAGAGGAGCGTACATACAAATGCTTTCGCCGTGTAATACATATGTAACAATACGCATCAGACGTATGACGCTGACGCAAACCCTACTCTCGCAGACACTCTGGTTAACGTACCGATTTGTAAACATTAATACATCAATCAATTTTTCCATGAAAGTATTATACATGTGCAACAATCAGCTAGCCGTAACGCAGGCGCGTGTGCTGCTGACGTAAACCCTACTCTCGTAGATACACGGTGGTCAACGTAGGCTACATGTTTGTAAACACTACCTGCTTAATTAACGTATCAATAAATTTCACCGTTAAAGTTGGAGAAAACATCCTGGGAAACAGAACTTTATCGAACGGTTGGTACATGACTTTGTAGTTATACATATGTAAGTTTATACTTATGCAGGGATAATATGGCATAGGCGTACGCACTCATGTAGCCTATAATTATAATGTAAACACTACATGATGAGGACATCATGAAATACGTGTTATAAGTTCATAGGCAATTTAAACTGCATTGGAAAGATCTTGAGATTCGGTTGACACGTATATGATGACATGTAGATGATTGTCAAGGATAGGTATCAATACTTACTTGTTTTAAACGTTTCCAGTAATAACCGTAAAAAATTAAGACCTTGCAACGAAAAAAAATTAACTGAATAGCATGTCCAAAGATGTTTTGATAGAACAATGAAAACAGAGTTCACGTCAAGCATTTGTTACGTCGTCGCCACGCAAATATTCTAGTACGGCAAACTTAAGAATGCCTGGAGCATACTGTGTGGCTGGAGCAACCTGAGAAAAGAAGCTACACATTTCGCGTTTCCAGGCGTTTGATTTGAGTGATTTCAGTGTACAAAAATAAAAACTAATTTCGCGTAACCTCCATATTACTGCCTCCATATTATATTGTTGTAAAACAACTGAGAGAAAATGTCAAATAAGAGCCTGCAGTAATGTAGGGTAACAAATTAAAGTTAAAAAGCAAATTTTTGCCTAATCCTTGGGATATAATCAAAGAAGAAGAGCAACTACAAGGATAAAAAGTAAGTGGAAAGAGGAAAAACATGAAGAGGAAAGAAATAAAAACGAAAAAAGAGTATTATTGCACAGATATAAAATATCTGAGAAGTATAATAACAATAATAATAATAATAATTTTCAGACGCATAATTCCAACAAGAGGAAAAGCAGTGCAAGTAAAAGTTTTTTTTAAACTTAAACAAACATACAGATAATCTATAACTGTATATAAAAGGAAGTATATTATATTGAATTTTTATTCAATAGTTGTAACTAATGGTAGACGAATTTGTAGATAAAATTACAAAATCAAAACTGGAAATCATACAAAGTCGATATAAACAATTTGACACTTGTCTATTCTTTTTCGCCTACAAAAACGAGTACGTACAAACAGTATTGTATTAATTATTTCTTTGTTATACCGATTAACTATTAACATCACTGATTGTAGCAAGGATAGGAATCTAAAGAATGCCTTCTTTAATCAGACATTACTTCCTCGACGGTTTGACGACCTGCAACATCGCAACTGACGCTTTCAGCGCGTACTAAGTTTGTTGACGAGCCGTTGATTCCTAAAAAGTTACGTACTGTCAAACACAGACTCTAAACATCGTAACCAGATTCAGATGCTGCCTTGTAATTCCTTCCACTTATAATTCCTTTTATTTGAACGGTATTACGAGCGCCGACATTTCTTAAATATCACCATCTTCACGGTTCCATTTCAACTACGTTGTCATGCCGGTTTATATACTACGTTAAAAATTTAGATTGAATTGATTGGCTCCATTAAAACGGTGCGCACTTAGGAGGAAAGCAATGAGATATATTGAATATATTTCAACTTAACGGCATTGTTTTATCATTTTAGAAAAGTCAGTTTGTCTTCCGAGGAAGACCCAATATTACAGACTCCTGAATACAGTCTCAAGAGATACTCTTTATTTCTTCTAAAAGAGTATCTCTGAATAAATTAATAGTTGAATTAAGAGAGCCCTGATAAGCTGTGTAAGCTTTTCCTGTTGATTCCAATAAATATAATGATAAACGAAGGGGAGAGCATCTAATGAGGATGCTTGATGTCTGATCACCTTAGCAATCAACTGAAAAATGATGTCGAAACCTGAAAAAGTATAGTCAACTATCTCAATTAATGATTAGTAAAGCTCAAGTGGATTCGTTAAAGTCTTGCGGGATGAAGAAGAATGTAATTCATACTTTAGCTCAGCTGCATTTTCATTTGTTTTTAAAATAATTTATATTTTTTTTCTGCGCACATAAGCATAAAAACCACGTCGCCAAAGCGTGGTTATCCAAGCATAGGTAATCTATTATATGCATTTTCATTAACAAGTAAACAATTTAGCAATATAATAACGAAATATTAATTCTCAAGGGACAATAAAATTCAAGGTCACAAAGACATCACAAAATTGTTGTGAGTGCTAGAGTAGAACTATTACTACACAACAGAGTTACGTGCGTCAACCAGTCTGTTATACGTGTTTGTGACGACCACGTAATAAAACTGACAGAGCGACGAATTTAGAGACAACTAATAAAGCTATACAGAACGTGGCGTCGGCCGCATACACATCTCATTGACATCGCACCCAACCGTTATAACGAAAAGAACGAAGTACGGGTCCTTCAAGAATACTGTAAAGTCTAAATTAACATTTCTTTCTTACTGACGACTTCAGTATTTTTATGTATTTTCTTTTACCTTTTAACTGTTTACACTTTGATGGTGTACGCCTTTTGACTATAGTGCAATGTTTATATTTTTATGGAAAACGTGCACAGTTTCGTTGTATACAGATATAAATTTAGTTTGTAATCAATTAAGGCTTTTTGAGTATCAGAATATAAATTTAATTTATAAAACATAACTTGCCTATTTTCTTGACACACTTTTTAAAATAAATGGAAAACACACATTTGTTCTTTAAATGGAAACATTATCTATTAACGTAATATAGTAACCACACAAATGATAATACAGTCTTTATTTGTTTTATTTGGAATCAAAACACTTCTATGCAGGCTGTGCTAGAAGTGTTTTTAATATAAATGCCGCTGTACGCACAAAACTCAACTGTTGTTAACGAAACACGATGTATAATTAACGTCAATCACAACGATTTACTGAAAAGTGACGCTACTAATTTGTTAATACAGAAAGCGTGCAATTCGTGTTTATTGAATACAATTTGATTATCACCGTTTGACACCTGCAATATTCACAGCAAGGGGAGGAGACCATTCCATCCCATTACCTGTCTGCCACAATTAGCGAGTAGTAAGATAGGTAGGCTAATTATATTATTACATCGTGTATAACTCTTCCTGCTCGCCACTATATGTTACACGGTGTCAGACTCGTGAAAACGCAGGAATCTTTGTAGTCGACAACCACCAAACGGAATCCCACACATAAGGATATAATTGTGACTTGTCTTAATCGGTTAATTCCAAACGGCACACTGGTTTCCTAAGCAGCTATGATGGTACTTCAGATGGGCACAATTGGATGTACGTAACTGTATACACATTGTACTTGTTCAACAGCTACAATGAGCGATCGAGTGGATGTGCAACGCTGGATATACACATGTGTCCGTCTGTTATGAGTGAACGGAAAATAATTGAGATGAGTTGACAGGGCACAGAGCTTTGCAGCATAGCTCAGTAGCAAATTATAACATCTAAGCTGTAGTGACGTCATTCCTGAAACTGTTAGATATCGCGCTATTATGAAGAGCTGCAGTGGCATAACGGAACCTGCGTTATGCACTACGGTACGTGTAAGTGCGTAAAGACACAAAGACCGGCCCGGTGCGACCGTAGCGTAGCGGGGTGGGGCGATTGAAATAAATGCTTATTCAAGTATTGGTTAGAATACACAGAGAGCAGTACATAGCGGCGCGGCGAAGCGCGGAGCAGAGCGCTGCTCTAAAAACAAGCCAATTTCATTTCTAAAAGTGGCAAGCTGGACATGGAATAACTAATTGTAGAGGTATATGCCTGTAAACCGATCTGGAATACGAAACATCTTAACCACCACAACAGGAGAATGATCGCTGTGGAAGAGGTGGCGATGACATTAAATTGGGAAAGTAAGTTGTCTTCAAATTACTTTAGTTAATATAGTATTTACTGAACTGTTTATACAATTATAAAATACAGTACACACTATTATACAAAATTACGGACTTAACACTATTATTAGGTGAAACAATATATAGAGATAAAATATTATGGAACAAGAGTGCAGAATAAATAACTATTAAAACTGTTATTTATTTTAGATAATAAACTGTTCACAGTTTATTTCCGCACCTGTTTGAAGTAGTACATGTACATGTATTTACACACGGTTAACCTCTGTGATATCACCTCTGTGATATGTTTTAAATGTGTCGCGAATATTTATTACTGTCCTGGGAACTCGATTATTTTATTTCCTTCCTTTCTTCCTTCCAGATAAGCTTTCAAAAGATATGTGAATTCATTCTTAAAATGTTGGGTCACTTTCGCTGTCCATATTACGAACGACATTATGTAGCAAGCAAATGCACTTTATAATATCAACGGCATTAATAACAGAATTTTCAATATCCTTGCCAAAAATACGCATTCAGCAAGGTCTATACCAAATACACACTCCATAAAGCGTCTTGTTCTACACAGACGATATTTTCGCTTCGTCCATTCTACTTCGAAGGTATAGCCGAAGAAGTTACGGTTTTGAAAGGTAACCTTCATCACCTATAACGACAAAGGGACCTTTATTTTGTAATGACGAAGTTTGTTATCTGGAGGCAAATTGGATATATTTCCTTCTAAACGTCCGGACAGAGTCGATGATGCAGAAATTCCACAATCACTCTAATTTCCTCTTCAATGGATGTGAATATATAACTGCGTCTGACAAACCTTGTAGCATGATCAAAAAGCACTTCTTGTAGTTGAAGTAAACAGAACCAGAACGTGGTGCACGTTCAACTTGAAAGTGTTTTCCTTCGATAGCTGCAACACAATTCGGAAAATTCCATACATTCCAGAGTTATTCTTTGCTGCCTGTGGGTTGATCTTCTGATTGTACTGGCACGTGGACATCTACTATCCGATGTAGCTTTGTACGTTTCAGCCACTATTCGACCTACTGTACTTGCTCCTAAGCGAAATAAAAAGGCAAGGGTTTTGAACGAAATTCCAATTGCTAGAAATCTGAAACAAACAAAAATGATCTTGTAGACGAAAATGTTGTTTTTCCTTTGCTTTGTTACTGTGTGTTGGTACTTATTTATTAAGGTGTGCTCTGTTAAAAGAGAATTCTGCTGATAAGCAATGTAATCTTGGCTTTTCTTATCGGAATGTATTTCACCACCAGATATTCAAAATCTTATGCTAGCGCAGTACGAAATTCATTTATGAAACTAGAAATGCTTACAACTGAGTAGAGCGTTTCAAAGACGACCGTTTAAGTATAATCGTCAAGGATATTCATATGTAAACACGCACACAGACACACACACACATACATAACATTTATAGATATATTTATAGTATGAAAAGCATGTGTATATGAGTTTTAGGTCGTTTTTTTGTTAGGTTTATTTGAAAAAACGGAGGCGAAAAATTGGAAACATCTCAAAGATAAATAAAGAAAGAAGTTAAAGATCACAGGAGTAGAGATCCCGGAGTCCAAAATGTAGATAGCGATTGGGTTTATTTTAAGTTATTAGATTTGATGTGAGATCAGATTACTCCTTGCCACAATACGGGTAATCTGCAAAAACAGCAGCATCAAGAAAGTTACCTGTTGTTACCGAAGATGAAGACAGACGGGTCGTAGATTCAATTCTGTACGATGATATTCCGTCAGAGGTAATCGTCGTACCTCCAGTACCAGGAAGATAAAAAAACACGGATAATACTTCTCATTCTGCTTGGAGAACCCCAGTCTTTCACAGCTCTAGTCACTCGTCCCCTTAGGAAGCCTCATAAACTTCTCGACCATATACCGAAAGAATTCTCGAAGAAAAGTAGTTTGAATGTATCTTGGAGGACCGAGGCAAAGAGAAGGCGAAGACTATTATTTCTTCATGTGCTCGGTGCCACACGTGAAACAGTTCACTTCATAGCAAAAACTTCCCGTGCAAAACAAAACAGAAAATTTCATAATAGAAGAAATGGAAAGACAAAATTGTACCTTAAGAAACCCCCCCCCCCGGGGGCATATAATACGAAACGACAATAATATTCCTGATTATCAGAGCAGTAAAATTTGACTTTTTTTGTGTAATACGTTTTGTAATAATTTCTTAAACCATGTTGACAACTTAATTATAAAATGTTAAATAAAATAATAAAAATAATAATAAAATGTTCATATATTACGTTTTAAATATTTTTTAATAATAAGTAACGGATTTTTTAAATAACTGAATGTATTGAATGATTACAATTATAATAAATTTTTAATTACTTTCCAATAATAAAATATTTTAGAGACTTTGTAAATATATCCATATGGTTCTGAATTAGTATTAATAACACTGGTGATAATACAGTTGTAAAATTACTTTACTTCCCTTATTATTGATACCAGTCTCTCTTTTCTGCAGCAGTGTGTTCCTTCAGTTCGTGTCTTCCTTCTCGATGTTGTCTTTAATTTTCTCTAGTACATAATTGAATATACTCGGTGACATCCTCGTGTACTCAAAGAACTTGTCAGGATGCCTTATCGATATATTAAAAAGAGTATGTTACTCTCCATGCGTGTCTCTCTGGTCCATATATACCCACCCCCGTTTTTTTTTTAATAACCTATACTTTATAAAAATATTTTTGTACAGAAAGACATATGATCCATTCTGGACGACATGACTACCAATGATACAGGACTGCCGCGTCTCCCGCCCCTCTCTATGTATTTACGCACTAATACTTTGGGATTACACTTTCTCTCTGAAGAGTAAGCTGTGTACCCATAATCCATTTTTTGAAATGATCAGAACTGTGTATAAGCGCAGCAGCACTTTTCTATCAGCTCTACAGTTGATATGGCAGATGCGTATAATTCCATTAAATGCTGATTTACATATAGCAGCCTGATCTTCGATATGTTTTTACTATGTTAAATGTATGTCGAAAAGGAGGGCCAGATATCAAACTTCCCTTTTACACAGAATCCCAACTCCGTTTATCTTCAGACTCGGATTCGGTTATCTCAGTCGTATTTTCTTCGCTTCTCCAAAACAAAAACTCACATTTTTGTACGTAATTTCGTTTACGGCTCTTTGGAACTTGTGTTTTATTAGCTTTCTTGATAATGCCGAGTAAAACAACGCAAGATAATCAACGTATAGGTATTTTCCTATACGTGTTCTGACGCCTGAAACACGTGTCATTTATAGTGATAATAAACAGCTTACCACTCAGCGGAGAGTCCTGAAGCACGCCATTCTCTAACCCGCGCCGGTCCAGATGGGTTCCATGACGCGGACTCAGAACTAACGTTCCGAGAGGAATTCCCCTGAAATTCTCGTCTGTAGAGCCGTTGCAATATTTTGTGCCTACGTGTTGTACCGAAGGCCTTCTTCAGGTCAAGAAAAAGAAAACCATATATTTTTGGTATCTAAAGAAAGTTTGGGCTTCGTGTTCCAAGTGCACTAGTTGGGTAGTAGTTAAATGATACTTCCTGTATCCACAATAGTGAACGGAAAGCCAATTGTATAGCTCTAGAAACCAGGTGAGTCAATTGTAAATAATTTTCATTAATACCTTTCCTAAACAACATGGTAGAGACACTGCACGATAATTCTGCGGTTTCACTGGATCTTTAAAGATTTAAGGAGGAGAATAACAATCGCTTCTTTCCATGCTCGAGGATAACCTCCTTGCGTCCATGTGTTATTATATGTTTATCAAGATCAATTTCGTTGTCTCCGGTAGATGTTTTAAGATGCTGTTAAGGATGTTATCTGATCCCGCTACCGTGTTTATAGCGGCGTTTAATATCCTCATCGTAAACAGGGGGATGTACTACTTGTTTGCAGCGTTTCTGATGTCTGTTCTGCCTCGTCTTTGCACCTGAAGAACTCTGTGTGTAAAATTGTTAAAAGTTCTCTGTTATCTCTTGGTTAACTTCTGCATTCCACTACGGCTCTGGTGATCTTGTTAGAGGACATCCATTTAGCGGGATGTCACTCTCAGCCGCCCCTGTGATGGCGTCTGTGAAGCAATAGATATCCTGCTCCATGTCGCCACCAACATCGAGAGGTCTTACATCTTCGGCAGAACCATTCCAATTAGCACGGTCCGTTTACCACCTCCATGGCACGCGCACTTCTCTCTTTGGAGCGCTAGTAGTTTCTCCTTGTGATCGCTTCCATGGAGATCAGGAAGACGAGAAGCGCGGTGCAAAAACGAACCATTCCGGCTGCTAAAATATGTGCCGTTACCTATATTCAAAAAGACCAATGACATCGTAAGTAGCAATTCTCCCAATCGTAGTCGCATATTTCCAAGTAGCAATGTAAGCATTAGAATCTCCCAATAATAGTATGAAATATAATTAAATTACCTTATTCGGTCCACCTTAGTGACACTAGCTGCTGTCGGTTAATGACGCGTTTCGGGATAAAATCCCATCTTCAGATACACAATTATCAAACTTTAAATATATACCACAATTTGTGGTTTGTCATAATTTTAAAATATTTAAAATCTTTTAAATAAAATATATATAAACAAAAACGTAACAACGGAATCGTTCAGAGCGTCCGCATGCATGCACTCTGTATTACGACTTCCTCACGACTGGCTATACTTATCATCCAACCGTATAGCAGTGTCAAACAGGTTATTAGAACCGAAGTTCATTTGATCGTTTAATATGTTATTTTTGGTCATAGCGTTTTTTGTAGCTTTGTATATTTCGAACTCCTCTAGACTATCCATTAATTTACCCTTCTTGCAAGTATGCAACGCCACGAAATTGTTTTCGAAACTAGTATAACTATGATCATTTTCTATTAAATGTTGTGCATAACTGGAATTATTATTATTTGTTTTATGAATGTGCTCTAAAAATCTTGTGTAAAAATCTCTGCCGGACTGGCCAATGTAGAATGCTGCACAATTATCGCATTTAATTTTATAGACACCTGATTTATTTTTTAAAGGAATATTTATTTTAGTTTTGAAAAAATTTTTTAAATTATTACAGGTTTTGAATGAAATAGTATAACCTTTACTTTTAAAAACAGATTTTAAAATATTTGGCAATAAGCCAGTATAATTAGCTGAAATGAATTTTTTATGGTTTTTATTATGTTGGTTAATAATATTGGTATTTTTATTTTATAAACGTTTTTTATGTTTCATTATCATTTTATCGACTATTACTGGCTTGTAACCATTATTTAGAGCTATTTGTTTTATAATATTTACTTCTTGATCATAGTCTTCGTTATTAAGGGCAACACTAAGTAATCTGTCAATAAAGCTGTTAAATGCAGCCATTTCTTGGGCTGGAGGATGAAATGACTTAGCATGTATAACCGTACCTGTGTAAGTGTGCTTTCTGTATATTTTGTATGTCAGTTCATTACCGTTATTCGTTATGGTTAGATCCAAGAAATTAATATTTTTGTTATTTTCAATTTCCATAGTGAATTTTATTGTCTTATGTATTTTATTTAAATAATTATTAAACGACTCGAGCTGTCTATTGTTACCATTGAAAATAACAAAGGTGTCATCCACATATCTTGAATAAGATACTATTTTTTTGTCAAAATAATTGTTTTTTTAAATTTTAGTATTTTCTAGATGATTCAAATAAATATCAGCAAGGATACCTGAGAGTGGAGAACCCATTGCTAGGCCCTCGTTTTGTTTGTAGTATGAACCATCAAACGAAAAATAGTTTTGATTAAGTACTATTACTAGTAGTAACATTAGCTGATTAATTTTCTTTATTTCTAAGGTATTATTATTTATTAAATTTTGTTTGAGTATTTTTAAAGTTTCAGCTATTGGGACATTGGTATAAAGATCCACTATGTCAAATGAAGCTAGCTTGTAACTATGCTTAATATTAATATGACGTAATTTTTCAATAAAATCTTTATAACCTTTTATACTCTGGTTATTATCTAAGCTTATATGTTTTTTGATTATTTTAACCAAGGTTTTTGCTACTTTATAGCTTGGAGCGGTTGTATAATTTACTAAAGGTCTAATTGGTGTGTCTTTTTTGTGTACTTTGGGTAGACCTTTGAAGCATGGTGCACTAGCTTTTATTGGTTTCAGTGAATAGCATATATATGTTTCTCAAATAGATCTGCACATTTATTTATTGTTTTATTCAAATCTAATGTGTATTTTTTGGTGGGATCATTATTTAACTTTGTTATGTTATTATTACTAATGAATTTGTATACCTTTTTTTTATATTCGTCTAAGTCTAACAATGCTATAGTATTGCCTTTATCAACCTTCGTTAAGTAAATGTTATTTTGTATGAGTTTTTTATTTAGCTGTATAGCTGTTAGTTGTTCATTTTTGTTGTTGTATAATTTAATTTCTTTTGTTTATGATAATTATTATTAATTGCTTTATTGAATTTATTATTTATTAATATACGTAGTTCATTTCGTTCATTTAAGTCAGGAACACACTTAATTACAGATTCGGTTTAAAATATTTAAAATCTTTTAAATAAAATATATATAAACAAAAACGTAACAACGGAATCGTTCAGAGCGTCCGCATGCATGCACGCTGTATTACGACTTCCTCACGACTGGCTATACTTATCATCCAACCGTATAGCAGTGTCAAACATGTTATTAGAACCGAAGTTCATTTGATCGTTTAATATGTTATTTTTGGTCATAGCGTTTTTTGTAGCTTTGTATATTTCGAACTCCTCGATATTAACCATATAGTGACTCGGTACGTTAAACATGAATAAATTGAAATAGTATGAAAGTCGGCAGGTATAAAGTGTTGCAAGCCTACCAACTGCCATTGGCCGTCGGGTAGATATACGCAGTAGACCTTGACCGGTTGATATACATTTATAACTACCTAAGGAGGCATGAGAAATAGCATCTTCCTAGCGTAATAGGTTTGCTAAGAAAGGTAGCGTTACTCCCTCTACTTGTTGGGATCAACATCATAGCGGAAGCTCTCGTACACTCAGATGCTGAAATGCCCGGGTTGTTTAAAGTGTGTCTCCTGGATGCACATTCACATGGACTTGTGTATCTAGTCAGTAGCATCACCGTAGTGGAACACATAGCCATTTATATTCTAGTGAACAATAATTTTCATGCTTCTCTCGCAGTTCTACGAAGTTCCCAAGATCAGTGAGGTTGTTGGCGCTTGATAGCCAGCCAATCTTTGATCTAGAGTTCGTCTCAGAAGCACTGTGGGCTTCCTCGTTCCCCGGTTACACCTTTAGAAAGTCCTCCTTCCTGTCATCTACCGGCTTCCCACCACGGTATATCACAGCCGTGGGCAAGATTTGAGCTATTCCAGCTGGAGCCATTTCACATCGAAAATACACAAAATACTAATACATACACCACAATCACACACAATAAAACCAATTCAAAGTACCAGAAGCCAACAGGAAGCCATAATAACGAGCAACCAACACATATGTACTTTACCAGACACAAAATCCGGAAGGCTAAGGATGAGTACGAAATGGTACCCGAAACATGTTCCTAATAAATTCTGGTCCTCCATGTTGGGGGTTGGAGTAATGTGCTTGCGACTCATTCTTCGTAAAAAATCTCAAGTGAAAAAAACTCCAGACAGAAGCCTGTCTAGATTTAATCTACAAATTTTATTACTTTCTAGGAGATAACAAAAATAAAAGAAGAACTGATTTCATTAAAAAAACCATATAAAACTTATAGTTGTGGAGAATTGATTACATGGAAAATGTAGCTTGCAACATAACCATATAACCATGCGAACACTCTGTCCAAGTTTCAGACCGAAATGTCAATTTTCAACGAAGTTATTAAATAAAATGTAAATCACACGGGCACACAAATATTTCACATGACTTAAAAGAGTACAAAATTATGAATATTTTGACATAACATACTTTTCTAAACATAGCTTGGTTCAAAACGTAGGCTATGACTATTTTACAAAGAAAAGAACAAAATCAATTTTTAACATGTTTATGGCCGTCAAAAAATGTGTTATAGCATTAGTATTACACTTAAATGAACAACTCTCAAAAGTGACTAAATATTATTAATTGTAAAAATTAACAAAACGGTGTATCACGTTGTTTTTAAGTAAAGGGGTACTAAATATTGAACAGGGGACACAACATTGAAGTATTTAAAATGAAGTGGTGGTGATTGGGGGGGGCGAGGGGGCTGCCGTCTCCCCACTTTGTGGGGAAAACATTAAATTTTTATTCCATTTTAGCCGCCTAAAACTAGGATTTTATAAAAAAACAATTTATACAAACCCTGTTGTCTTATCACCTAATTATATTTCCTTTAATTTCTTTAATTATTAAAAAATTTACTTAGCGGAAATACGCACAAAATGTCATGCGTCGCGGCTAACCGATTCGTACAGCGCCACAAGTAGTGGAGACTCGCGCAGCAGCGTGTAGCATGTGCTGTGAGGAAGGGTAGCAGGGGTATATTTTTGCCAAGGTCATTGACACTGAGGTATGATTCACCCGCTTGCCGCGCGCATTCGTCAGTCTGGCAGTCTCACTCAGTCAATGTGTCTATGTAGTTCTATCTAGTCTCTGTTACTCTGTTAGTGTGTAGTCAAATACTAAATGACTTTTTTATTGTATAATCACGCCGTGGAAAATTCTATTTTACAAAGAGAAGGTTGCATCACTGCTTGAAGCTTCTCCGCTTGTCGCATGCGCTCTTTGTTGTCATTGTTTGTGTTTTGCCAACGTCAAGTCTTAACCTAAAACTCAACTCATGCAGACACGAGTATAGTATTAACCAAAATCTCAAAAAAAACTATTATTACCGCAGTTAAGTTGGTAAACTGCCAACCTTTACTTCTCTGTCCAAATTCGCTCAGAGAGGATCAAAAACTTACCATTTTATAGCTAATTTTGTTGTCTACCCCTCTATACCCTCGACCCCCGGTACTTTTTGTTGTCTATACATTTTTTACCCCCCCCCCACTTCCAATTCCCAATCGCCGCCACTGCTGAAATGCAATGTCAGTTCTACATTTCAGTTACAAATAAATGCTTTCTCTATGTAATCAGTCAAAGTTATTCTGTATTCCCGAATATGTAAAATTCTCCGCACCCTCTCTTCAGACTCTATTTCAAACAAGTCAAATCACATACTGCCTCGTCTTTGTGAAAGGTTTATTGAAGTTCAGAAGCGCTCACGTGAAAATATTGTTCCAGTGTAAAGTTTTTAATTGGCAGACTCATTTAACTTTTCAGTTTCGTGTGTGAACATTTCCTGGCAAAGAAAACAACTATCGTTTTTATTTTTAGAGAACTTGGATTTTACCTTAATTAAAATTAACTTTGTTAATTAAGGTAAATGATTTACTTAATGAATTAACTAATAATTAATTAACCATTCAATTTCATATTTCGACATGTTGAAAATATTAATAAAATATTACGTTACAACAATGTTGGCGTGAAATCTCAACTCACCTCCAGAGACAATAAAACAAATAATCAAAGACAGGCCATTCACAGTAAACAAATAACAACCATTAAACTTGGTACCCGCTAACAGGAGGTTTAGAATTGTAAATAATTTTAAACAGCGGAAGAAACAAGCAATAATACACAACATTATTTTACAAAACAATTCTCTAATGAACTGGACTTTACGTTTTGCTTTTGTTTGTTTAGTTCGCAGGCAAGGTCACACAAATCTCGACGAATCTGGCTTCCGTCGATTTGACTAGACGCTCACATATTTTTTTCAATCTTACTATGTCTAGCGTATTGCACAGAAAACAGTAATTTGATGAATTATCATAGTCCATTACTAAATGAACAACATACAGTACGTTACCAGTTAAAACTACGTTTCTTGCATCATTAACAAGTCCACTGGCAACTTTTTAAGAACTACTGCCATCAAACTGACATTAATAAAATTAAGGAAACCAAGCCAAACTTGTTGAAACTTTTTTCAGTTCTTTGAACGGATTATTAGGCTGAAAATGGTTTAAACAAATAGGACATTGTCACGTTGCATTAGCCTAGATTAAAGATAATATTCTTTGTCATTTATTTGTGTTGCAACTGGTTACAAACTGTTAGCACTGTGTAGAATGCGCTCCTATCGGCCCACCCCTCCACGTTTGCTGTACAAGGGATATTTCCCTGTGCATTATGTAAATTTTCTTTTGTCTTTCCTAAAGTTCTTTTGCAATTATGCAGTCCCGATAATTTCCTGAGTGCTATTCACCGTAGTTTGCACATTTATTTTTGTCAAGTCGCAGATTGCTTTTCGAGTTTCTTAGTTTACAAACTCCAGTAAGATGTTTGCCTGCACATTTAACACACCTTGGCCCCCTATTGCACTAAGATTGCGTATGTCTATTTACTTGACATTTTTTACATCGATGAATAAGGGCTGTTCTTATTTGCAGGGATTCTACTTAACCTATAGTTAATGTAGTTTTACAAAGTATGGAATAGTCCAATACACGCTAACCCTAAACTTATAGTTTAATATTTTCTGAAATAATAAGCTAATTGTTAAATACAAAAGCACATAACTCTCCCTTGTCGTCACGTCACAAAGCTTGAAATATGCATATATTTTCTAACAAAAACACAAAAGTACTACACGTCCTTAAATGTAAATGGCTTATTACAAAATCTGATTACATGAAGTCAGAGTTAATTTGTAAATTTTATTACACCACAGACAAAAGCAAATAACAAGTTACACACAACTCTCAAGTTACAAAGAACAAAAGTGGCGACAACAGACTGTTATTGTTTCTACGGGAAATGACACTGACGTGTTCTAAGAACAAGACTGTCTTCGGACAACGACAGTTGTACTTTCTGGTATTCCCATTCCTTAAAATATAACTCTCCTTCCTTATCTCAACAGTCACGGAATCGTATGCCGTCTTTGCAATGATGTAATTACCCTCATTGTATTTATTATGTGTTTTTTAGTATGCGTTCAAAAGCTTACTGATCAATGGTGTTCCTATATTATTTTTCTTCAGTCTCCTTAAGGGTGTCTATGTTTGGCCTTTGAAAAACTGTTGAAGAAATCAGTTTTCAGTTAATTTGTAAATTTTATTACACCATAGACAAAAGCAAATAACAAGTTACACACAACTCTCAAGTTACAAAGAACAAAAGTGTTGCCAACAGACTGTACATTACATGCAGACTGTTTTAGTTAAATCGGTTCCTCTTGTTTAATTACAACTAAGTAAAGTAAAATTAAATAGTGTAGTCTACAAAAAATAAAACATTCTTATTTTGTGAATATCTTCTGAATGCTACGTTATGATTAAAATTTAAATATTGCACCATGACACAAAGTATAGAAAATAAATATACACAGTAAACGTATGAGGAAAATTTATATTATAAACACGAGTTAGTGCAAAAACTTTACAAAATAACTTGAAAATACTAACTTAGGATTTCTTTCAATTGATTCTTATTCACCTATTTTCACAACTAACCTCAAAAGTCACCATATACCCATATGCACAGCTTACAAGCATAAATACTTATTATGAAACGTTCCTTGTTAAACGACTACAATTGTTCAATATTGAAGGAAAACACGTTTCGAGTTTAACACTATTTTCATATCACTACTGAATCTGGCGACCAGCTTTAGTACAGAGATACCAATGTTTGGAAACCATAAACTATAATGGCACAACAAAATTCAAGTATTAGCTTGAATCCTAAGCAAGTATCAGAATGAAAAACACATACGTAAACTAGAGTACGTGTACACACACACACACACACAATAAATAAATGATTCAGAAACGCTGATAATTCAGGGTGTTCATAAGGGCTAGTAGACGGTTCTGTTTATTACAGGTAGACAAATATTGTAATTAAAATGTATCAACCTGTTAGATGAGGAAAAGATAATCCCACTCTGTTAGCTGAACCAGCGTTCGATTCGCTGAGTAATTCAATAAAGCTCCCCTCCATCGGTTACTTTAGCTGAAGACAGAAAATTGGAGTATACAACAGTTTTAGCACAGCTTATATGTTCTTCCTACGGGAACAGAGAAAATTTAATTTCTTGAATCCTTGTTCCACTCTGTGACTAAAAATATTCACGAGAGGGTACAACGAGTTGTGAAATAAATGATGGTCATGAAAATGGCTTCCTTTCCAATTAGTTAACACATTACTCAAACTTGATCTGAAGCGTATACTAAATAAGAGGTATTTGTGGATTGGACATAGGAAAAGAATTTTCAGTCCCAATGAAGGCTATCAATTCATTTAAATATCCTTACAACACGAATTCTGTAATGGTTGCCACATAATAAATGAGATAGTAAGACAATATCACTCCAAAACTGTAAAGTATACATGTAACAGCGTGTAAGATATCAAATATACATAATCGTTATTATATTATCTAAACTATATGGATAATTAATATTAGTTGATTATTTTATTTATTATCTTTTATTTAGAAAATTTAACGCACACTGAATGTTAGGAAGAAAATATTGTTATAAAAAAATATGCGTATTACAATGCTTACAAAACCTATACGTTTTTGTAGTCTGTAAATTTATAAGTGTTTATAAGTGTAGGTACAGCACTGTCAGGTAAAACAAAGACAAAATAAAAATTCTATAAAAATGATAAGAAAACAAACACATGAATATAGAGTGAGAATTTTTCAATAAGAATTTACAAATAAGGCGGTCTACTTAAAACGGGTACATACAACCTGTTTAAAATATATGAATAATATTACTCTCTGTCACTGCTTTGTTTTCTCATCTGCTTAATTCAATAATGTATTTACAAAATGAAAAATATCAAGAAAAAATTATAATTTCCCGTTTAAATGATTTACATTGTTAAGGTAAAAGCCTGTGCCCCTTTTTACGCAGATCGCAGCCAACGACAATGAAGCGGAACAAACAACAATTAAATCACTGTTTATTAAAAAAAGGTAATGAAATGCTTCTGACATATCATTAGAAAGTATGTAGAATCAATTGAATTCGTAAAGAACATATTATGAAAATAAAGTGATATGAGAAAACAGCATTTACTTTTGTTTAACTACGTTGTCAACAAAGTTATTATCACCTGGAATCAAAAAACTACACAAATTTTTACATCAATTACATTATTCTGACTTACGTTTTGAAGATAACATATCAGCGGTAACAGAATGGTAAATCGTATAGAAGAGCCCTTTTCGTACACGAAAAACAAGCCATTAGTGTCTGATTAAATACGTTCAGCGATTTCTTACTGATTCATCTGTGCTTCTAACAGTTGTTCTTTATTATCTCTTTCTAGCTGTTCAAATTTATATTCATCTACTTCAATCTTTGTTTTACCGCATACCCTTTCTTTTTTGAAAATTGAAACCGCTTTTGTTCTTTTCTGATTACCATTTTTATACCTTCCTACATTAAGTAATTATTAAATGACAATCCAAAAAAAAGTCAGCATTTTGCTCTTACGATAACTATACTTTTTGAGTGACTGTTTTGGCAAGTCAGTGAACTACAAATTTTTATCTGCTTCTAGAATGCTGCCAACTTTGATAATGCTGGAAACTATATGTATTTCAATTCTGAATCAGTTTTCTCTTATCTATGTACCAAACGGTATGTTTGAAATTTGAACAATTATACTTGATTTTTTGCCACCACCATACTGAGGAACACTAGTTGAAAAGTCTTAATTAAATGTGTGCACTCTGTTTGTAATACGCAAACTTTTCTTATAAAGTTCCATTGACTTCAATAAACGTTGTCCTGTAACAGCGAAATTAATTGTCAGGAACTAATTTTTAATATACTGATTACGTTTGACACTGACAGTTAAATTGAAAGCGCATCATAAAATTGAACTAAATGCTAAATAAAATATGAGCCAAGAATTTTATAACAATTGCATAACTTGAATTTCAATATCATGTCTTAGACTGCCGCGGGCGTTATAACATTACTCTCTCTTATTTTTGAAAGAACACCTTTTTCTCATCTGTCACGATAAAATTTAATTTGTGCACAATAAAATAAACTAATATGTAAATCTTCTTTTTGTCTTATTTAGACTATAAAGTCTGTAGTTTAAACTAATATATTACAACCTTAAGCATTTGTGAAGCCCCCAACTTCTTGTGAGCCATTTATTTTGCAACATTACTTACGCTATAAAATTATGACAGGTGTAATCGTAATAATAATAACACAACGTGAAATGGTTTAGAATCATTTAAAAATTAATTAATTATAAATGTTCTATTCTGTTGCGATTTAAAAATATCATTATTATTCGCATGTGTGTAGCCGTAGCATACATCTAGTTATTAACATATAAGTAACAATCTCGTATTACACATTGAACATAATATACACTCTTATACTACAATAAACATTTGTTATTATATAATATTGCTCTCGACTTGCTCATTACTGTGATAACTATTAGATTATCTAATCTCTTTTTTATAATCTATTTTCTTTTTATTATATTGCGTATGCATTGTTTTGTTTTCTAATAAAAATTTACTATTTACTTTCATATTAATTTAAATATCATTAACTAAATTATTTCTTCAAGATTATAAAATTTACTCTTTACTTTCATATTACTTTAAATACCTATCATTGATTAAATTATTTATCAAAATTATACTTTCATGTGTTTAAACATTACTCTAAAACTACTAAACAAATAAACATTTACATTTCGAAATTATTAATTACTACTATAATAATACTACTACTAATAGTACTGTATAGTACTGTATTAATATATATTTATATATAAATATTTATAATAATAATAGTATGTTTTTCTTTTTTTTATAACTATAAAAAAAAGAAAAACATACTATTATATATATATATACATATGTATATATATATATATATATTATATATATGAATACAATAATATAATAATATTAGCATTAATAATTTTAATTTAACTATAATCATACTGTATTTATACATTTTATATTCTAGATTTGCGGAATGTGGCTGTACAATAATTAGTGTAATTATTGTATTTTAGCTGAATATTAGATTGTTACTTACTATTCAATTCCGTAAATTTATTTTAATCAATAAATAGATATGTGAGAGACAGCAAAAAGAGTTTATAAAGTTGCGAATTTAAATATTAGCTGTAAGGCTATTGATATAGTTAAAAGCGTTCCAGATATTATAAGTTTTACATAAAATGTAAAGAAATAAAAAAATATAATAAGGTGCCTGAACAAAAAGGGTTATTTTGATAGAATAAATTATGTAATATTATACCCTTATTATGTTGACAGAATTAAACTGTCTTTTAATATCAAAAATTAATGTTCTTCATAAACTACAACATAATATAAAAGATAAGCTAAAATTAAGCTAATGGGTTCATACCTCATTTATGGAAAATTATCCTCCTTTTAATTAAAAATAATTCCTCTTATATAATATTTGTGGCATTCTTGTTTTTTGGTATCATGTTGTCGATTTGCTCAAACAATTGGCTGGGTTGTTGAATGGGAATCGAAATGAATATGTTATCATTTTTGCCTTTTATAATGAATAAAATAAGAGTTTACTCATCTGAATCAATAATTAAATATTTTATTATTCAAAGAATGGGTTCAAGATTATTATTCCTATTTGTTGTTATTTTGGGAATATTATTTCAAGTAAAATCCCGAGAAAATTATTCCATGTTGAGTATGGGAATATAAATATAAGCTATAGCAAGCTGATAAAAATGAAGAAAAAGACAAGAAAATTATACATAATGAATTTCAAGACATTAATCTGTTTAAAATTATAATTTCTCCTGCTAGACTAATTGTTGGGGGTTGAAATATTTTTAGCAGATATTAAAAATCATATGAGAGTTATTGAAGGCATAAATCTTAATATTCCTTTATTGATTAAGATTCTACGTCTTCCTGAACGTTCATAAGAAATATTTGCCAAGCAAAATAAAGCAGATGAGCATAAACCGTGTCCAATTATTATAAAATATGCTCCGACTATACCCCATGTATTTATTGTCATAATTCCTCCAATAACTAATCTTATGTGAGCTACAGAGGAATATGTAATTATAGATTTTATATCAATTTGCATTATACAAGATATTCTAATTATGGTTCCTCCTATTAATGGAATAGAAATTCAAATAAATCTATAATTAGTAAATATTATTGGTATAATATATATAACACGAATCAGACCATAAGTTCCTAATTTTAAAAGAATTCCAGCCAAAATGATAGAACCAGAAACAGGTGCTTCAACATGAGCTTTTGGTAATCAAAAATGAAATATAAATAATGGAACTTTAATTATAAACGCTAACGTTATTCCTAAATAAATAAATTTACTATTGGATTCCATTAACATTATAATGTTAGTTATATTATATATATATATATATATATATATATATATATATTTCAATCACTTTCTGCTACAGTCCGTTTCTTGATGTGTATAATACTATAATACTTATAACTATTTTACCTCAAGATGTATTTTTTCCTTTAGGGACATGTTTCGGGAGATCCTGAGAAACAAGATGGCGAAGGTTGAAGATGGGAGAACAGGATCTCCCGAAACATGTCCCTAAAGGAAAAAATACATCTTGAGGTAAAATAGTTATAAGTATTATAATATATATATATATATATATATATATATATATATATAATTGAAATTAATATAGGAAGAGATGCAAATAAAGTATAAAACAACAAGTAATATCTAGCATTTACTCGCTCAGGTTGATACCCCCATCCTATAATAATAATTATAGTACGGATTAAACTAGTTTCAAAAAAGATATAAAATATTATAATGTTGTATGAACAAAATGACAAAATTAATAATATTATTAATAATAACACTATAAATAAAAATAAATTTATATTATTATGTTTATATAAAGGACTAGAATTAATTATTAAGAAGGTAATTCAAACGGTAAGAATAATTAATCCATATGAAACATTATCTATATATATATATGTTATATCTTAGTATAATTAAATCTTTTCTGAAGAATAAAATGATAAATAATATTAAAAGAATTAATATGTTTCTTAATAATCACATGTTAAATAATAAAGGGGTTAAAAATAATGAAAATAAAATTAATTTTAACATGTTTTTAAAGATATTGATAACAACTGATCATTACCATTTGATCGAATCAAATTGATTAATCTTGACAATCCCGCAACTCCTTCACAAACACTAAATGTTAATAAAAGTATTTATATATATATATATATATATATAAATATATATATATATATATATATAATTTAATTCAATTGATAAAAATGCAGAAAATATACAAAATAATCTTAAAATTATTAATTCTAATCTTAATAAACTCATTATAATATGTTTTCGATTTAAGCATAAAGAAGTAATGCCCGATATAAATATAATTAAATATAATAAAGGTAATGATAGATTCATTTGTTTTAATAGTTTAAAAAAAATTTAGATCTTGTAAATCTAAGATAAATTAATAATTTTAAAACTTCAGAAGAGAGTAAAAAGTCATTTCAAGCACCCGAAGCTTATATTTTTATTAAATTATCTTCTGTATGAAGATTATAATATCAACTACAAATTTATTATCAATAAATTTTATTTTTATGAAGCACCCATTATCAATGGGTTCTATTTTATTAATACAAACAATGCTTGCTAGAATTATTTGTATATTTTACATAAATTCATACTTTTTTTCTTATATCGTATTTCTTATTTTTGTTGGAGGAATACTAATTTTATTTATATATATATATCAAGAATTGCCTCAAACGAAAAATTTTATTTTTCAATAAAATTATTAATATCAAACATGATTATTTGAATTTTGATTATAGCTATAAATATCATTAGATTTGAGATGGATAATTTTAATAAATTATTAGAGATAAATAATTTATTTGATAGATTCATAATTAAAAAATTATACATATTTCCGTCAGGAATAATAACTATCATGAGAGTTGTTTATCTTTTATTCACATTGATTGTTGTTGTTAATATTGTCAGAATTAAATTGTCTCCTTTACGAAGAAAATTTTAACAAATGCTAAATATCACTCGACGCACACATCCATTAATTAAAATAATAAATAATTCACTAATTGATTTACCAGCGGCCACAAATTTATCATATTGATGAAATTATGGGTCGCTATTGGGAATATGTTTAATTATTCAAATTTTAACTGGATTATTTTTGTCAATGCATTATGATGCGGATGTAATAAGTGCATTTAATAGATTAAGACACATTTGTCGTGATATTAATTATGGATGGATGTTACGAATTTCACACGCAAATGGGGCTTCATTATTTTTTATTTGTGTTTATTTACATGTTGGACGAGGATTATATTATGGTTCATATAAAAATTTTGAAACTTGAGTTGTAGGAGTAATCATTTTATTAATTTTAATGGCTACTGCTTTTTTAGGCTATGTTCTTCCATGAGGCCAAATATCATTTTGGGGGGCAACAGTTATTACAAATTTATTGCCCGCAATTCCATATCTTGGAACGACCTTAGTGAATTGAATTTGGGGAGGATTTGCTGTTGATAATGCAACATTAACTCGATTTTATTCTTTTCATTTTATTATACCATTTGTTGTTTTAGCATTAACAATTGTACATCTTATTTTCTTGCATGTCATAGGATCAAGTAATCCATTAGGGATTAATTCAAATAATGATAAAATTCCATTTCATCCTTATTTTTCCATTAAAGATATGTTAGGATTCTTACTAATGTTAGTTATTTTTTTCTGCTATATTATACTTGAACCGTATAAATTAAGTGATCCTGATAATTTTACCCCGGCAAATCCATTAGTTACCCCAAAACATATTCAACCAGAATGATATTTTTTATTTGCATATGCAATTTTACGATCTATTCCTAATAAATTAGGGGGAGTAATTGCATTATTTATATGAATTTTTATTTTAATTTTTGTTCCCTTCATAAACAATTCAAAATTTATAGGACTATCAAATTATCCCATTAATCAAATTTTATTTTGATACTTGTTTATTATTCTAATTTTATTAACTTGGATTGGGGCTTGTCCTGTTGAATACCCATATATTAAGATCGGAATAATTTTAACAACAATTTGTTTTATATATTTTGTTTTAGACCCAGTAATTAAATCTTTTTGAGATAAATTAATTAACTAGTTAATTAGCTTATAAGCAAAGCATTTGTTTTGAAAGTAGAGAAAAGAAAAAATTTCTATTAACTTAATAATAGGACAATTTTTAATGAATTAAATAATAGATTTAACCATGAAAAAAATCAATAGATTTAAACTTACTGGTAAATATGATTTTCATGCTAAATATATTAACCTGTCATAACGATAACGAGGCAATGTACCCGGACTCAAATAAATAAAAATGAAATTAATGTTAATTGAATAGGAAAAGTTAATGAATCAATTTTTCTACCTAAAAACATTAAACAAAATATTATACTCATAAAGATAATTCTAGCATATTCAGCTAACAAAATAAATGCAAATCCTGCCCCTCTATATTCAACATTAAACCCAGAAACTAACTCTGATTCTCCCTCATAAAAATCAAATGGTGATCGATTAGTTTCAGCTATCGCTGATGAAATTCAACAAATTCTTAAGGGAAAAAATAAAAATATTAATCATATAAATTGTTGAAAAAAATAAAATTCAATTAAATTAAAGCTCTCAATTATTACAACAGGACACAAAATAATTAATACAAGTCTGACCTCATACGAAATAGTCTGAGCAATTGATCGAATA
The DNA here is from genome assembly GCA_034769895.1 of Magicicada septendecula. NCBI lineage: Eukaryota > Metazoa > Arthropoda > Insecta > Hemiptera > Cicadidae > Magicicada > Magicicada septendecula. Next base: position 165,648,256 of record CM068368.1, on the reverse strand, counting down.
CAGCCCAGTATGGCATAATTAGAGTTTGATGACCATCCTGTAATTATTAAACTGTAAACTCCTATTCTTGTGCAACAAAAGAAAAATATTATGCCCATATTGAACGAAACACAGTTAATTAAATATGGGTAAATAGCTTATATTAGTAAAGAATTAAATAAGCCCAACACCGGTCTAATTATATAAATTAAATAATTAGATAGCACTGGCATATTTCTTTCTTTTAAAAACAATTTAATAGCATCTGAAAATGGCTGTAAAATACCAATAAATCCCACCTTATTTGGACCTTTACGAATTTGAATATATCTTAAAATCTTTCGCTCCATCAAGGTTAAAAATGCAACACCAACTAAAATAAACAGGACAGTGATTAAAATAGTAATTATAAACATTTTCTACATGTAACATCATTACATAATTAAATTCTAAATTTAATGCACTTTTCGCTAAAATAGAATAAATTAAATTATTTGATATGGTCCTTTCGTACTAATATCAAAAATATATTAGTAGATAGAAACCAACCTGGCTCACGCCGATTTGAACTCAGATCATGTAAGAAATTAAAGGTCGAACAGACCTAGAATATTTAAATTTTGCTCTAAACTCTTTTCTTAATCCAACATCGAGGTCGCAATCTAATTTATCGATATGAACTCTCCAAATTAATAACGCTGTTATCCCTAAGGTAATTTAATCTTATAATCAAAAAATTGGATCAATTAAACATTAATTTATGAAAAATTTATTTAAAGTTTTATTTATTATAATGTCACCCCAACAAAAAATAAAATAATTTTTCCAGTTGTTAATTCTAATTTCTAGTAAAATAAATTTACTTAAAATTCTATAGGGTCTTCTCGTCCCACTTACTTATTTAAGATTTTTTACTTAAACTCTAAATTCAATCTATTTTAATTAAAAAAGAAAATTTCTCATCCATTCATTCATACAAGCCTTCAATTAAAAGACTAATTATTATGCTACCTTTGCACGGTCAATTTACCGCGGCCATTAAAATATCATTGGGCAGAATAGACCTTTAATTTTTTTCTAAAGAACATGTTTTTGGTAAACAGGTGAAAATTATATTTGCCTAATTCTTAAAAACAACTTATTGTAATTTACTGATTTAATCATTTTAATAAAAACATTTTTATTAATTTAATTTTCTTAATATATACCTAAAATATATTAAATGTATTTAAATAAAAAATAAAATTTAACTTACTCATATATAAAGGCTAATTACAAGCCTATTTAATTAACTAAAGTTTAAAATATTATAGAAATTATATTTAGCTTGTCCTTAATATAATTAAATAAATATAAAATCTTATATTAAAATATAAATTATAATATTTATTTTAAATTAAATTTAATTCTTAAGAAACCAGAAATATTATAGTTCGAAAAAAGTTTCATCACTAAAATTATTTTATTAATATTTATATTACAATAATTAACAAATAACCTTAAATCACCATAATTCGGGAAAAATAAATTTTTATATATAATTAATTAACCCTGATACAAAAGGTACAAATTATGATTTTACTTTTTTATATTTATTATTTATCCTCACAGTTAAATTAAAAATATTTTTTCCATAAATAGTACTTAAACTAAATAATTATTTTTTTTTTAATAATTTTAATAAATTCATCATAAATTTAAATTATTATTCAAATTATATTGATAAATCAATAATCTTTATTAGTGTAAATAATATGCCCTAAGCTTTAATTTGCATTCTAGCCACACTTTCCAGTACAGCTACTTTGTTACGACTTATCCCACTTTATAGTGGGAGTGACGGGCGATATGTACATAATTTAGAACCTAAATTCAAAAAACTATATTTAGTAAAATTTAGTTTCAAATCCAATTTCATGATTTTCATTATAGAAAACAATTCATTTTTATAAAAATGTAATCCATTTTTTCTTTAAAATTAACTGCACCTTGACCTGACATTCTATTAATAAAATAAGTGAAAATTATTCTGATAAAACATTCTTGACAGAGGTATACAAGTTTATATAAAGTGAAACCTATCGTGGATTATCGATTACAAAACAGATTCCTCTGATTAGATAAATTACCGCCAAATTCTTTGAATTTAGAGATCATAACTATTAATAATCTAGTCATTTTATTTACACATTCAATAATAGGGTATCTAATCCTAGTTTTATATAAAAGTTTCTCAGGCATAGAAGTAAACACATGTTTATACATTATTCCACCAAAATTTAAAAAACTTAATATTAACATTTACATTTTTAACTGAAACTAACATAATTAAATTTAGAGAATCGTGTAACCGCAACTGCTGGCACGAATTTTGTCCTCTATAAATAAATTTATTACTTCTAAAATTAATAATTAATAATACTTAATACTGCGCTCTGGATATTTATCATTCAGATAATTTTCAGTCAATTTAAAGTTATGCATGTAATATAATTAAATATTTAATTTGTAAGCTAGAATAAAACTCTTACTTATCTATTTACTAATAACATTGTTTTTGAAAATCCCAAACAATCCCTTTAAAACAATATTCACACATAAATGTATAATTTTTAATCGATGTTTCCTCACAATAAAAATAGAATTCATGGCTGGTGAATTTTTTTAAATATAAAGATTATATTTTTATGTCAATTTATAAACTATGGTATAAAACCTTTGTAATCAGAGCTTTTGCGATAATATTCACTCATTTGAGTAATCCCTGGCTCTAAAAGATTTTTTATACTATATAGTATATTTTTAGTTAAATTAAAAATATTAATGCTAATATTATTATATTGTTATATTCATATATAATATATATATACATATGTATGTATATATATATATAATAGTATGTTTTTCTTTTTTTTATAGTTATAAAAAAAAGAAAAACGTACTATTATTATTATAAATATTTATATATAAATATATATTAATATATTATTTATATACATATATATAGTATAATAATATATATATATATATATACGTCTTTACGTGAGTCTTTTTGTTTTTACAAATACATGGTTTTTGTTTCACCTTATTTGTCGTGGTAATACTCAACGTATCCTCTTCGGTCCTAGGATAACAGAATCCAACGGATACGACAGAACAATAGTCGATAAACAACTACACAAAACAAAACAAACAACAGACAAAGACAGAAAACAACAAATTCATAACACTAACATACATCAACAAACAAACTGAAAAAATAGCCCACAAATTCCAAAAAGCAGGATACAGAATCGCTTACAAAACTACTAACAGAACAGAACACACACTATCCAAACACACACACAAAGCACAAAACAAATTCGATCTACCTGGTGTTTATAAACTAAATTGCTCAGATTGCAACAAATTCTACATATGCCAAACAGGACGTAGCTTCAAACAAAGATACATTGAACACACAATGGCACTCCATTCCACTACAGAATCCACCTTTGCAAACCACCTCATTGAAGCAAACCACACATACAAAAACATCGACAATAACATGAACATTCTACACGTACACATAAAAGGCCGAAAACTAGACACTCTAGAACAATTGGAAATATACAAACACACGAAAACAAATAAAAACGACATCCTAAATGAACAGACGCAATTCAAATCACACACATTATTCGATCATATCATACCCCACACACACAACATCGATCTTTCGAAAATCGATTTCGTCGCCAACAACAAGACGGACAGTGCTACGTACGGCAACCTCTGAAGAAGCTTTTTAAAAGTGAATTCCGGTTCAGGTTATAAAGTAAAACTTTTACGTTTTTACCCATAAAAAGTTTTGTATTCCGAGTCGTAATGAAATAATTATATTTAGTTAAGTAACGGACACGTCATGGACAACGAAATCCAAGAATCTAGAATAACATTTATTGTTAGAAACCTTCTTCCTTCCTTCTTTGGTCTTCGGTTTAGTTTTATATTACAATGTTTTTAAATTCTTATTTTTATGTCTGTAGCATGGCTTCTTATGTTTACTACACAGTTCAAATACACTTACTTTACGATATTAATTGATGACTCGTTGGACGCTTGGTGAAATACATTAATACAAAGATTTAAAAATATATAGATAAACACTTGGTTCATTCCATAATTTTTATTTAACTCTGGCAGCTGTTTCAGCTTATCAAGCTCTTGTCAAAGAGGTCTCTTTACTGATCTCTTTGACAATAGCTTGATAAGCTGAAACAGCTATCAGAGTTAAATAAAAACTGTGAAACTACAAAGTGTTTATATATTTTTGAAAAACACTTACTTTAATCTTACTTACACTTTTTTGACATTTCACGACTCTTTATAATTTATAACATTTATTATAGTACGAGTACCTGGCCTCACACAATTGTTGTGATTCCTTTGTTAGCCCTACGAATGATTTTAATTTATGTTACAAACTATTTCAACATTTTGTACATTATGATTAGGTTTTCCTTATTTGCACTATTACATACATAATTTTAGGGTATTTATTTTTAAATGTGTACAAACATTAGTTAATATTACATCATTGTTTTTTATTGTAAATTATTTACTATACTTTCTAATTCTACTATAATTTGACATTTCATTCACTGCAATATGACTGAAAGCCTTCGTGTAACACTGTTACAACCATTACAATTTAAAGTTATTTTGATAAGGTTTATGTACTGTAATAATTTAATAATACTTACTGTACTTACTGTAATAATATTTACTGTAATACATATAATATTTGGTAGATAGGTTTTTAAATTTTAAATTGGGAACACATTGCCACAACAGAGCGTGTTTAAAATTTCACAATACTTAATTTCAGCTATTCGTAACAAAAATTTATAATTTTAAAAAATTGTATTAAGCTAATAGTCTTTATAAAGTCCTTTAATAGTGTAAACTCACTTTTAGATATGGTTCACGACCTTCAGTTTTGTTTAACCCTTCTTAACTTTTAATTATTACATTATAACGTTATAAATTGCATGCCCTTACTTTCTATTTCATTTTTTCAGAAGCACTAGGAATCAAACAACAATGGGATGGGGTTTATGAAAATCACCATACATAATAATATCGCTCTACTACATCTTATGAAACTACTAATAAAACAAAAGTTTGTTCAAGATGCACAGCATGTGTTTTCATTTCACAAAACATTAGTATCTTTAATCCAACTTTATTGCTTATTATTTACTCGTACCAAGCCACCAAGCTTACGCACAAAACTTAATTTTTTTTTAAGAAGCAAACAACTCTAAAAGTAGGATGACTTTTTTTTTTAATTTCTGGCTAAAAATTCCGTAATTGCTTCACACGCGTGTATTCTGTCAACATACATTGATCTTGTAGATATTTTAAGACACGAAAATTTAAAAAATCAATAACATACTAGTGACAAATACGTAGAAAACATTTGTATTAAAATAAATAAGCATATACTTAGTATTGGTTTAGTGTGGCCATAATATTATAGGAATTATAAAGCACTGCTTACACGAATTACTGATATTGTGTAAGTGTAACATGTTGACAAAATGTCGTGAACAGAACATGAAAACAGTTGTGTCCGTTTTTTTTTATGAACCCACTCTGTTTCCCCGAGAAGTTAGAACATGTAAAGCCCGTTGCTAGGGCCACAATAACCGCAATAGAAGTAGTAATTCTCTCGTTCTCACGGTGTCCTATTCTTGGACGCATGGCCAGCGCTCGATTCTGTTAAACGGAGCCATTTATCTTTGTTCGACAGTCTGAGTTCACACTCCGATCTAGCTCAAAACATCTCTCTCCAAACATTATTAGCATTTTTAAACGTTAATAATAATGGAATATTTGTCATTAAATGTAAAAACCTGGCGTTTGCCACTCACATTTCATTTTTTTTTTATCAACATTTTGGCTGTAACGTCTCGTTCTAAAGGTTGATGAGTCTGACGAATTCGTCACTCTCGTGTAAGAGAGTCGCATGTCAGCAATAGCTGCTAGACGCTGCACATAGATAAGCAAACTGGCTTACCTTGTAGAGGGTGACATCAAATGGCTGAGCGGTGTCCTCTCAACAAAAGTGGAAAACACACACACAATGTACAACATAAACAGGTACAACAAACTTGGCAAAACTTATTGCTTAAACTAGATTTGCAAATTTAATGTACATCCCAAGTATTTAATGTACTTGGCACTACCACAATTATTAGCACTAGAGAAAAATGGTTCAAACGCAGATTTAAGAAAGCGACCTTCATTTTTCAAGAAGGCTAATAATTATATAAGTCAGGTACGTTGTAACATTCCAAACAGCTGGCATCGAACTGTGCATAAATTTACTGAACGTTTTTCTTATAGTTTTAAGGGGAGCTGGAGTTTAAATTGACCCCACTCCCAGAACTTGAAGTGTTCAAAAATGTACAGAAATTTTACTCAGACATGGTGGCTGACAAATAGTTGCGCAGTCGTCAACTCCAAATATCCGAGTCGTCACGTCTCACCAAAGACATTCCTGTATAAAGTCGTCACCCGAAAGACGTCAATTAAGGTCAGTGTATCACAGAATGACCGACGTCAGTATGTCTCTTTGCTTGACCAAGACTTCTAGTCCGCAAAATAGTCTAATACAAGTTTGCTTTTTTTGTAGTGAAGATCGGCTAGGTAACATCCTAGCACAAGACACAACGCAACACGCAACTACTTTTGATTCGCCCACTAGACGGAATGCAGAAATCGAGTGTTCGAATAAGCAAGAATCTCTCTCTCTCACTCTCTCTCTCTCTCTCTCTCTCTCTCTCTCTCTCTCTCTCTCTCTCTCTCTCTCTCTCTCTCTCTCTCTCTCTCTCTCTCTCTCTCACTCTCTCTCTCTCTCTCATACACACACACACACACACACACACACACAGAGGCATGCATGTACGATTTAACATTTCTTAGTCATTATCTGATATATTCGATTACGTATATCTTGTTCTACATAAAGAGTTGAGATAAAATTACAGCATGATAAGTTGTATGGAAACAATAGGCCCTAATCGTTTGAGCAGAATTCACTGAAAATGTACACAGTTCGAGACAGGATAGTTACAAAAATTCTCTTCGTTTTCCAGACGGAAAGCTTTTTGAATTGACATTCCCTCTACCTTGCTGTATATAGTTTAAATCCTTAACAATAATATTTACTTAAGCTTATGCTGTGCGCGTTTCTCTGTTTGAGTTAATCTCCGTATTGCAAAAACCATTTCCGACCTCAGCGCTTTAATCCTTTTGCAACAGACGTGTTATATCTGATTTCGGTGTAACACTACGTGAACCAAAATCCCAGCAGTTTATTACAAAAGAGGAACAAAAGCGGTAGTAACTCTTTTTGCAAAACGCTTAACATAGTTGTTCGTTGTTCCTGCTTAATTTAGTAAATATATTTAGGGTTGATGTTTCCCTGTGTACCTACACAGGTATGAAGTTACATATACTTAGGGATGTGTTTGTCGCTTACAGAAAAATAGGTTAATTATTCTTAATTGTAGTACGTGCTAAGAAGCATAGGATCAAACACTGGTTTTCCTTGTTTAACAAAGCGTTCCTTGTTTGAGAGTTGCAAAGCGTTACAAACCTACCTACAAAGCGCAAAATGTTACAAGTCACGAAGTCGTGAATTCCATTATAACGATTATTTAAGATAAGAACGCACTAGATACATCTTTTTTTGTGCAAATATACAAAATACTACAAATTTTTGTATCATCAGAATAGTTGATGACAGTTGAGATTATTGAAACATTGTAAATATATAAAAATCACACAACATATTCTTGTGAAAAACAAGTGTTATTTATTATTAATCATTAAAAATATTCAAGAACAGCGTACGAAGATATAAACTTATAAATGTTTTGATACACGTTGATCTTATTGTCACGACGACAGTATAGATTGAGATCTTTGAATAGTGGAATAAATTATTGAACGTCAGTTAAACTGATACTCACACATTGTATTCACACTTTCCTACAATTATACAACGTAATACAATAGTTTAGGTTATACAGTTGTTCAATCTGCAATACTAGGTACTCTCACTTATGTACTCCCTCATAATAACACCGACTAACTCTTTTCTAACTCAAAACTAAACTGGACAGATGGCCCAAAGGTGCTATTTGTGTGGCAGGCGAAGACAATTTTTTGGCGTATTACTGTTCTAGAGAGAGCTTAAACTGCCTGGAAAAGGATCTGGTAGAATCTGAGAAGATGTATCAACATTGAAAATTGCTACACAGAACGAGAACTGCCCCAATCTGCAGTTTAAACAACACACGACAAAGATCATCTATACAGTGCAAGTTACTTTTCCCACTACATAACACTTCCCCTCCATAAAGGCGGCCATACACATTGCAGTATATGTATATACTATTTACAGTAGCTGTAAATGTTTACCTGTACAGGTATTCCTCCACAGGTGTGGAGCACACACATTCTGCGGTAAACCGTCTAGGTTTTCTGTTGACCATGGTATCGACACAGGACGACGCGGTGGCGGTCATAGATTTTTAACTATCGATCGTTCCGAGCAAGACGCAGTGTAGAAATTCTTTCGGCATACTGACTTCGCGATTTCGTATATACCATACGCGAATCAATTTGGAACCACATAACATACGCAAAGTAGCCATAGCCACGTGTGCCTCAGATAATTTTTTAATTGAACATATACATCAAGCATATGCACCTCTAACATGTACTCATCAGGAAGATACTGAAAACGGAAATATTGATTCTGCAGGCGTGGACACTTCACGATCAAACATGAAAGCTTTACAACGCCGAAACCATGGAAACATAATGAATGACGCTAAAAGAGTCAGAGACGAATTCAAAGATTATTTTGTAAATAAGGGTAAAGTGTTGCGGCAAGATAATTTTGTTATTAGAAACAGAAATACCAAGTTTTTTCCTTTTACGTATGCTGTTATTAAAAAAACAGAAATATTTTTTTTACTTCTACCGATAATATGAAAGAGGTAATTTTTTGAATGTTTACATGCTGCATCTCATTTTTTGTAAGTTTACTGAGTACAGTTAACACTTTATTTTAGCCTACCTAGGTAGGTACATTTTTTCGTTCGCGTATGTTGATGAATGCCTGAATTTTTGTAAGTACGAAAAAAATATAAACATGTACAAAAGGAAAACTGTTTTACTTCCTTCAAAATCACTTTCTTCATCAACCAGATTCGAGGTCGATGCTGTGGGAATCTCTTGACTGCCCAGAAAATCGAACAGATTGTAATACCACAACGTTGGCATATAAATATCGTATCCGGACGCTCCCGATTTAATAGAAGCTTCGTGTTTCTTTTTTTCTTTACGGACGTTACCTCATAATTTATTTGTTTTATTCACTACTGTCTCCTTATCGGTGTTTGAGACTGACTCTTTCAGATTCTGTACCAATTTCTCGTATGCGGCATATTTCTTGGCATGGTCGTGGTACTCACTGCTGTTTTATCCGCCAAAGACACGGTTCTGATTTGTAAATTTCAACAAATTCTTCTATGACCGCGTTTTGTTTACGAGTAGCCATAATAACTAAAAAAAAAACTTAAGTAAACTACAGTAGCTAACTAACTGAAATAGCGGGAAAAAATTTACAGGCATTGCACAAATGCAATGCACAGAGAAGGGCATTGAAAATGCTTCAATAAATCTAAAAAATGTATATATTTATGTTCATTCACCAATCAATGAATTCATTCTTCATTTACCAATGTACAGATTATAAGTTAAATGTAGTCGCATTCATAAGCGAAGTTTTATATGTGTACTACGTTATTGACAACAAAGAAGTAGTTTCTATGGAAACTCACCGGTTCCCATTTTCGATCACGCACCAGCGATCGGCCGCAAATGTGCGACACGTCCTTATAAACATTTTCAATGTTAAAAACTTGCACACTTTCTCGCCTCCAGATGGGGGACAATTGAGACCTGCGCAGGCGAGTGGCACACACGCTCCGGTGTCAGGTTGTCACCCGTACAGGTCAGGTTGCATGTGCAGTTGTGATAGCACACACGCTCCGGTTTACCTGTACAGGTTACCGGTACAGGTAAACCTGACAGGTATGCCTTGAGCCTCTTCTTCATAGTGTAAATGCTTCCCAATTAGCTTGGACTTTCAGAGAGCAACCAGAACTGACCTCCTTCTTCAAAATCCATACCATTATTGCGGATGTCATAGTGAGTTTTCATTTGGCCAAGGCCATCTTTGGCCGCTCTCTTGGCAAACAGTTTATTTCTCACATTTCTTTTTAAATTTCTAAAAATAATTGTATGATTTTTGGATAGCATTCTCAGATCATCATGTAATTAAATCTACAGAGAGATAAACACTTAAAACAAAGCTATTTTCTCGGCGTCGAGCAGGTTTTCTTGTTGTATATTGATCACCTCTATCCCTTTTCGAACAGTGCAATTCGCTGATCCTTTCTGTTTGGTTCTCGTCCACAACTTTCAAGAGGTGGATCACCAGTGTCCTCTTGGATCTCAAGCAAGAGTTAGAAATTATATTTATTATATTTTTATTTATTACTTATTTTGATTGCGAAAAAGCAGAGCCATTCTCTTATGGTCAGTTTTTACGTAAGTAAATAGTAATGGACAATGGAACTGTTGAGCTGGGATAAATAACTAATGGTTACTAGTTCAGTAAAGTTTTTGTTGGGTGCAGAGTGAATCTGGTTTAGTTCTACACAAATCGTCTGTATAAGAAAATAGTAGTTCCAACGCTAAACATAGTGTTTTTTATCTTGATTTTTCTGTATCCAGAAAGAACTAGAAAGGGTTTAAGTGAAAAAAAGTTTGTTCCTTTCCGTTTTTTTAACTTTGATGTTATTTAAAGTTTATTTAAAAGAATAAAATAAAAATACATTTATTTGGCAACACGTGCAGCGATAGTTAATTAGTGTTCAGCTTTTATTTTTAAATTTATGATGAGAATGTTAAATTCATGCCACTAGAAATGGATCAAACCAGTAAAGTAACCAATGAACTAAGTAATCTTGTAAGATCGTGAAACACTGTATATTTTAAATTAATTCGTTGTTTAAGAAAACAAAATTTCATAAAGCCCTGATTCATTTATTTAAAGAGCTTCAGAACAATGCTTTAGGTGTAAATCACAGAGACACACAGTAACCACTATATCAAATATATAGGCCTACTATAATTTCATAGTCACATGTGACCTAGTATGGCTCGGCTGGCAGTTTACTATCCATTTGTCCAGCAATTCATTTTATAATGGTGAGTAGAATTAACACTTACCGCTTTATTCACACAACTATTTTTCAAGAATTTATTAAACGCTATTCCGATGAATGGATATTAAAACAGCGTAATAACCTTGTGCCAGAATATTAATCTTAATAACAGGGTCGACAGTGCTGTAGAGTGCAGACACATTTATCATGATAGTGTCTGCATAATACCTGGCACGCAGTTTTTAAGTTGCTATGCACGCAACTGCAAATTATTTGTATTAAGTGACTCCACTTTCCTGTTATCATTAATACTGTCTCAAAGATCATATTCTGTACATTTTATTTAAATCAGAAAATGGACATACTGAATACAATTAATTTTACGTAACGTGTCGTCAAACATTGTGTACATCCATGTGCTACACAAATCTGAAGATTCTGTGACTGATTGAACCCTTATAATTACCCAAAACTACTTTGAATAATAAAATAAAAAATAGTTAAAAACCGTTTCACTGTAATACTGTTTTAATAAATAAAAACACTATGCGCAGAAATAAAGACCGAAAACTGTTTACGCCAATGTAAACACACCGTCCACACGTAAAAATAGTCTGTATAAGAGTAAAAGATACAGTTTTCCACTATCTATACAATAGATAATTAGATTATTATTATAGATTTAATAATGTATTATAATTATAATGATAATATAATATAATAATAACGATAATGTATATTATAATTATAATAATAGATATTAGATAATAGTTTTCAACTATCTAGAAAGATTTCCAAGAAGTTAGGTTAAAATACTGTTTAATGTTTAATACAACTGTAGTATTTACACTATTAGATCTTTTAACTGTGTATCTAAAAAATGTCAAAAGTGTTGATGATGTTTAGGATATTTACTACTTCATAAAAAGTAATTGTTTGTATAAAAAGTTCTTTTAATCAAGAAACGCTAACGTACAACTTATAAAAAGTTGACAAATTATTTTTATTAGACAAAATGCGCGTTAATCATATACATTAATTTAATTTCTTAACACTGAATGTTTCATCAATAGTTCAGTTAATTGACAAAACTAATTATTTTTCTTTGACGCCATTTTCATTTTGTTAAAAATTTAATAATATATTCTCCAATTTTTATAATCTTTTAAAAATGTAATTTTTATAATAGTTTACTTAGGTTTGTCATATTATATTCACTGTAACTTTTGCTATAAATTTTATGTTTAATAAATTTTCCTTCTGCATTAACTCAGGTTAGTATATTACAGCTTTATATTTTAGCAAACAGACTTTACATCTTAAGATGGAAGATGTAATATGTAAACAGACATTACTCTACATAATCTATGTAGCGTGTACGGCTGTTTAACAAACAACAAAGAAAATACTATGTCACGACACTTAGATATTACAGACTACCAGTTTTGCGTTAGAATCTCGTAAGACAATTTTAACTTATTAAAATTCTTGAAGTAGAAATATTAATACAGAAGCATGTTTAAACGTGTGTTAGGACTATCGTTAATATATTTTGCCGACTTTCAATGTTTCATCCAGCCTTAGTTAAGTGACAGAATTAAATAATTCCCAGTGATGAAATTTGCATTAATGCAATTTAATCATTTACGCGAGATAGTTAAACTTTTGAGTATGTAATGTGTTAAGGATTTGGCACAGTTATCATACTCACATTAAAAATTCACATTAAGCTATATGTTTAAAACGATTTTTTCTATATTACGTATTTTACCTTATTATAATTACCGTGTTTTAGAGAATGGTTACTCTATAATTTTAATAATCAGACTTTATTACTTTTAAGTTAATTATTCTGGGGCTGTAGCAACAATTTCTGTAAAGTGTAGGCTTTATTTTAATAAGTAAATGAGATCTCCAGTCACGTCAGTCCGATATGGCTGCCGTCACGTCAAACGATTCTAACGAATCGTTACTACAGAAACATAGCACATGCGTACATATTACGTTTTACATATTACTCATTTTGGAGATTACATGTAGGCCTACTAGTTTTAGCATTAGATAATCTTAAGTTAAAAACACGAGATGATTTTATGCGTGCATATTAACGTAGTGCTTAATATGTCAGAAGTTTCGTGTGTACGCGTAAGTTCATTCAGAAGTGATTTTCAATATTTCTGTACCTACAATAATTCAAGCCATTAGTATAGTTTCCATTACATTTCTGTGATCCGTGTTTCTTGCTCTAGTTCTCTGGATATCCCGTTGCGTTTTGTTTCGTTCTACAATTTTCCGGTGTGCATGCAGTGGTAGCGACCAGTGTAGTACTATATTAATTAAAGCCGTAATCGTGGGTGCGTTTGATACAGCAGGTAGGCTACTGGCCGTTGTGTAACGCAGGCTTAGATGTTTACGTTATTGCCCCGTGCAATTACCCGCCACTGTTTTCACTATATTAACGATGTTTTGTATACCGACTATATTGATACACTGCTTTGTAGTGTTAAATACGTTATTTTGCTACACCGACGAGTTTTCCACTCCGTCTGTAAAAGTTAAAAAGGTTTTCTAAGTACTAACAATATATACGGTATACTGGATATAGACGATTTATAAAATCACTAGTGCTGACTAAGTATGTTAATATATTAGTATATACAGCTTTAATACCTGACAGGCTTAAAGGTATTTTTTCTTCTCTTTTTTCTTCTTCCTCTGCGTTAAAATCTTTCCTGTTAAAAATCAAGTTTACCACTCGATACAATCTCTCCATTTTATTTTCGGTCGTGCAATACGTCTTCTACCTTTTGGATGTTTACCTCTAGCCTTCTTGATTAATCTGTCATCATCCATCCTTTCAACGTGGTCGTACCAGAGTTGTCGTTTTTCTTCAACCAATCCAGTGTATCCGTTATTTTTCATGTTTCTGTAATACTTACACTCGTTATGCTGTCTCGTCGCGTTTGCCAAATATTCTTTTAAACGTCTTTATTTCAGCCAGGTTTGTCTTCTAGTTTTTAAGGTTTCTGGTCCTCCATCTGCTTCATAAATTACTATAGGCCTTATAGTTCTTTATATAGTCTCGTTTTCATTTCCATACTTATAAATATATTCTTTCAGCTATATTAGTTGTACATCCTAACATACATTTTGGCAGTATTTTGTGGTTCTGTAATTCTGATTTGGGATGTGGTTTGGGAGCTTACTTTTCTGCATATTAAACCATGCCTTATGGTTACACTTTTTACCCTTAGATAGTAGTCTTCTATTATCTGCTCCACAAGTCTATCATGTACTACTAACTTGCATTCACTTGTATTACAGTGATACTCATAAATTTAATTTGACCTGTTGAGATTTAACGTATAATGTTGTTTCACTTGTTAATTTATATAAAAGCCTTTTTAGATCATCTTCGCTTTCATCTTCGCTATACCAGATGACCAGCATAGCGTATCATTTTGAAATAAGTATTACGCAATTTATACATTTTTATATTTCCTTCTTCTCCACAATTCAGAAGTTAGTGGGTTCGCAATGTCTTCCTTTCCGTAGATAGCTTCTTGAATAACCACATACATCTTCCTTCTTTTATCTCATCATTGTAATCCTGCCCTTTATATAATAATAATTATTATTTCGTCTAACACCACATAAACAAGTAGTGAAGTAGCGACTAAGATAATAACTTTGACGTATCCCTTTTCTAGCTGTGATATGTTGTGATAGATAGGGCTAAACGACAGGACTAGAGCTCCCGTTTCCCGTGGACTGCGATTCGCATTATTTCGTGCAGATATCATACTTTATCAACGGCGCTTAACTAACTTTTCTTTATAAGGAAAACAGTGATGGTGGTCATAAAGAAGTGGATGGTGAAACCTATGAGAAGCAGTTTACGGAACAACTACTTCCAAACAGTCCACGAAACTGAGTTGTTGTATTGAACAATACAAAATACCACTCAAGGTATTTTAGAGCAGATACCTATACCTCCTTGGAGGAAAGGTCATATCAAGGATTGACTGGACTTGCACAACCTCTCTTGTGACGACAATTGCCTGAAAGGGGAATGCTACATCTAGTTTGAGAACATAGGTCATAACATGAAAAGTACATAATAGATAAAAAGGCAAAACACGTCGATATCAACATTTTGAGGCTTCCACCAATGCCACTGCGAGTTGAATGAAGTAGAAATGGTTTGGCCTCAAGTTAGACACCATGTTAAGACACACAACTTTCAAGAGAGGCGATATAGAAAGGTTGATATTTGAAGGATACCAAAAAGTTACCCACAAAAATTTGCGTAATTATATAAAACACGTCAAGAAAGTAGAAAATAAAATGTGGGAATTTGGCTGTCTGCAGGGTGACGCTGAAGCCCTTCATTGTTCGAGTCACATTATTTTCATCTTCTGAATCTCCATCATCTCAAGCTTCAGAAGCACAAATAATGGCCGGGTCATCGACACCAGTGATACAGAATATTAATGGAAGTAGTGATATTGGTGCATTCTGGACTCCGCTGACAGTGAATAACGTAAGTTGAAATTCAAAAAATTTTCTTTTTTATGTTGTATTCAAGCCTGTATGGCAAATCTTGGATGTAAAGATTTTATTGTATACTTTACATATTACATACGATTTTACATGTTGTTATTAGGTACTAATTTAATGAGGATAATTGATATTTTTACTTAACTTACCACCTGCATAATCTTGGTAGTTGATATAATTTGCGAATTGTTACCTTCATGCCATTATTATAGAAATAATTATACGTACGTGCCTTGTAATTGTAGAAAGTAACGGATAATATCTGATACCACTAAAGGAACTACTACTCTCTCCCTCAGTTTATCACATTGTTTCTTACACTCTAAATTTAAAATTTACCTTTGATAACTGATCTTCTGGTTGAGTTTTGTTCCCACTCTTGCTTCTAATATTAGGGTGTTTTAATGTTAACTAGCTTTTCCTGAAAACGATTCTCTGTCGAATACACTTTTTTGAGAGTAGATGGAAGCTACGCACTTTATCATAGAAATGCGGTGTTCTACAACATAAAATATGTTGTTAAAACTACCTAAGTGATTGGCTACAAATCTTTTGTTAACATCTTAATGTGATACTTGACTGCTTGTGCACTGTCCTGGACGAAACTATCGCTTCCCTTTCTATAAGGTTATAACAATAATTTTATATGCGTATTGATAGCACAATAAATTAATTATTAAATATATAAAATTATCAATCTCTGACATGTATGTGTATAATTTAATCTTAATGATGATTCTAACTATCTATGCTCATCAACACATACGTGATATCATTTATATAATTGAACATAAGAAACTCTTAAAATCTATTTGCATTCTTTCAAACTTTAGGTTAATATTTGGGTTGCATTGGTAATAATGAACGCATGTTTCTGATTAACTAAAATACTAGTTTAATTATCATTTATGACATATTATAATAGTACATAGGTTACGTCGCTGTACCTGAAATACATACATGTTTATAATAGACAAAGATATATCTTAATATATGCTGAAACAAAGAAAAACATACATACATATATAAATCAAATGATGTTACAATTCAATATTCTACTTATTTAATGCGTTCATTAAATCCCAAATAAGCTTTTGTTTAAACGTTCATTAACTACTTTATTCAGATTTACTCATTACTTTTCTTAATAATTTTCTCAGGTGTGAATTCTTTGAAAGAAACCCAGGTCAGTAGAAGTTACTAATTAGAAGTAATTATAATAGTGGTTACTTGGTTAGTGAATATCCATTAGTTGTTGATGAAGTCTCGTTCTGGTGATGGAGATGGCTCGTAGATACATTCCGTCGTTAGTTGTTTTATCACTGCCACTTATCACTTTATTCTTCCGACCACTCGTGTAGGTGTTTGTATATGTGTGGGTAATTGAAGTTCGGTGTTCAATCAATGTTCTATCTTACTGTGTTTTCTGTGTGTTCGTTTTAAAGTCAATATACATGTCTAGTTTCATTTGTCGCTGCTTCCACAAACGATCCTATAATTGATTAGTTTGTTTAATGTTTCGTGTTCATTATGTTGTTAATACACAATACTAAGTTCCAATAATTTGTATATCGTTTAGTGATGCTGTCTGTTAGTGTAACGGTCTGATTGTTCACTTGGTGTAAATTTCACTAAGTCCGTTACTGCGCACTCCGGTAACGTTCACTACCGCGATATGCATGTATTATTAAGTTTTAAGTTCCTTGTTATTTATCTAACTTCCGAATGATTTGACTAAACAATGGAAAGTTTATGATATACCGTCTCTCGCACTTGTAGTTAAACTACTTGATAATTGAAATGTAAACTGTCTGAAAATTCTAACTGTAAAAACTTTAGTATAACTATTCGAAATTTGAGTGTTGACTGTCTAAAAATTGAGTATGACTGACTCTCCGTCTTCCTGGACAGCTAGTTTTATTAATTCGTCCCTACTCAAAATTTTGTCTCTGGCGCGCTTCACGCCCACTTCTTTTCGAGATTGGTCAGTTTTTGATTTTCTCGGAAAATACTGTCCCACTCTGTCAAAATCCTACGTCATAGTTCTTCCGATAGGTTCTTCGTCTCAGTTGCTATGGAAACATCCCTCACCATCAAATTTCTCGCTGGCTGAAGGTCTCTGATAGGTCCTTAGGTCTCCCTGCTCTCTGGCTTGACGATCGTTGACCCGCTTCGAAGAAACTACGGCTATAAACATCTTGTCTATCAGCCTATTGTCTGAGTAAACTCTGCGTTTCTATAGATTCCCATTATCTGTACTTACAGTCTTCCTGGCGTATTGTTCTATGCTCTTACCCCTTTTTTCTGGCTATTACTAATTTCGAACATCTGCTGGTCGTTGAAGTCACCCCAACTTTCCCTTCGTAAATTCTTGTCTGTCAATTAGACGATACCTCCAGCTGTGTAACATGACTTTAGTTTTTGTCAGCCTATCTTCCAGTATTGTTACTTAAGGTGCAGCGTATCCGTTTCATTGTAGTATGGAGCATCACTTGTTTTTGTCGCTTATCGTCTACTGACGTAACACGGCCACATCTGCTACAATTCTTGGTACGGGTGTGAATTTCCTCACTTACTTTGTTACAGCTGCGGAGAGCAATAATTCTGGACGAAACTTTCCCTGTCATCTTACGCCACCAAATTCTATAGTTGGATTGAACTTAATGCGTTTCTATTGTCAAGTCAGCAATGCTTCACTGACACCTTCTCATTACTCCTTATTTATTGCTCCACCATAAGTCGTTGACACATGCCTCGTGTGAACGTACTCTGCCGAGGTGAAATTTAAAAAATTTTTAAATTTTCTGCTCGTTACAGTGTCCTCAATTTCGATTTGACGATGTGACCTCTGGGAACAACTCAAATCTAAATTCTGCGCCCTGTACGTCGCCTCGTGTCCATCTTCTTCAGGGGAAGGTATACACAATAACCTACTTTCAAAAGCTTATATGACCAGTGGTACACCCCCTTTTGGTTTTAATTGGTTCTCTGAATTTATTGCCAGCTATTTGGGATAGCTGAACGCATTTCACATTGTCGAATTGACATATAAATACCTTATCTTTATAATTATAAGACAAATCATAAATTCCATAAGCAATTAAATAATTTCATCAATTGAATAAAATTTTACCTTCTAAAATATCATATTCACAAGATATTATCAAACAGTTAAGCGGTTCAATGTAACCTTTACATGATATCAAAGAAAATCTCCTATACATATACACCTTTGTGCATTACTAATGATCTTACCAATAAAATCTTTTAAACTGTTATTTTAAAATTAGATTGTTAATTGACACAATCGCTACGTTAACTGTAATTATCTTAATAATTTACATACACGTATGACATTTAGTTTCAATGATTGACCTACTTCATGATAACATCATTTATAATCCTAACCTACTAATTACATACATTCACATTAATAAAGTTCATTCACTATCTAGTTCGTTGAATATTATCACTTATCTGATTTTAAATGTCCATTTTTCACTTTGTCCTTTTAACTTATTACCATATAAATCAAATAATAGCAATTAAATGTCCTTTGCATTCACTGCAATATTTTTATAAAATGTCACACTAAATGTTAATTTATCTTATTATCTAACATTTAATTAGTGCTTAATTGACTAAATACATTTTATGTTATGTTTCAACAATTAAAGTACATAAATTTCTTGGATAAGCCAGCTTGAATGATATCATCGCGTCAATTACCCTAACGCAGTTGATTCATCAGCATCGGCTAGCTTCTTAAGACATCTTCTTCAATTTCTTCCTCCTCCATCATCTTCAATTCTCTGGTTCATAGTATTTTTTCAATTGTCTGGCATTAAATTTTCCACGGAGTTTCTTGTCATCATCGCAATCAACGAGTAGATAAGTAGCTTCTCCGAGAATTTGATGCACTTTATATGGTCCGCAGTACAGTTCGCAAAATTTTTCAATTCTTTTCTGGACCGCGTCCGATTGATGATATGTTCTGATTAACACTTTCTCACCAATGTTGAATCTTGTAATGGTTTTAGTTTCATTACATAATTTTGCTTGTTTTTCTCTCTTCTCCTTCATTTTGATAAATATTTGGTTATGATCTACCCCTTTAACTAGGAGCACATCCTTGTTGATGTATTTTTCCCACGCTCTGGGAGGTTTTCTTCCGAGCTGAGCTTCGTACGGTGTTACTTCTATCGTCTCGTGGTACGTTTCGTTAATACAACTCTCGACGATTGGTACGTAACGCGACCACTTTGTATGTTGATCACCAACAAAGATCCTAAATAAGTTCCCAAGCTGTCTGTTGATTCTTTCAGCCAGATTCGCACAAGGGTTCCTTATTGCGGTAAATCGTGGTTGGATATTTAGTTCAGTTAATCCATCTAACCATTTTTTAGATGAAAATTGCGTTCCATTGTCTGTGATAATCACTCTAGGAGACCCTAGTTCTTCACGATATTGGTGTACTCTCCTCAGTGTAGCGACGGTCGTTGCCCTTCGAAGTGTGAAAAGTCGTACGTATTTGGTAAAGTTGTCAACCATAATAAATAGATACCTTACCCCGCAAGACGAAACGGTCCGTAATAGTCCGCGCTCACAAGGTCACCCTTGCGTAACGGTATTATGGCTTTTGTTCCTCCAAACGAGCTTCTGTTGCCGGAATCCTTTTTTTTCTGACAAGTGTCGCAAGTCCGTACGTAATTTTTCACCCTCTTTAACATTCCGTCCATGGTAAAGTACTCCTGTAATAATTTGATACATCTCTTCGCACCGGGATGCCCATACATACGGTGTATTTCAGCAATTATTTCGCCAGACACACTGTTCGGTACGTATAGTTTCCACTCTCCTTTGCGTAATCTGTACAATTTCTCATCGACGAATCTATAAAATTTATTTAATTTCTTATCTATACAATTTTCCCTAATCTTATCAATAATATACTTAAGCTTATGATCTTGAATTTGGTGCCTTCCAATATCCATTAGGATCTTGCTTACCTTCTTATCCATTTTGATTGTCAGGTGGTTAATTAAATATTCGGAAATATTGTCACTAATAACTTCTGGTGTGGCATCTTCTGGATTTCTGCTCAGAAGATCGGCAATAATATTGTCCTTACCTCTACAATGGACAATGTCAAATTTGTACTCCTGAATACTTAAGATCCAGCGTGTAATACGCGAGTTGTTTAAATGACATTTATTCATAAAAGTCAGTGCTTTATTATCAGTAATGATGGTTAACGGTTGTCCTAGTATGTATATACGGAACCGCTCAAGACATCTTACAATACACAAAAGCTCCTTCTCCGTAGTGTAATAATTTATTTCCGCACCCTTGAATGTCCTGCTGGTAAAAGCTATTACTCCAATTCTTCCTTCTTCATCCAATTGATATAGTTGTCCGCCATATGCAAAGTTGCTGGCGTCACATTGCATATAATATCTTTGGTTTATTCGGGGAAACTTTAAGATGACTGTTTCTACGAATAACCTTTTAACCTGCTGAAAGCATTCATTTAATTCCTGTGTCCAGGTGAATTTCTGTCCTTTCCGTAGCAACTCCAGTAATGGTTTAGTAGTTTCAGCGTATTTGTCTGTAAAACGATTATAGAAATTTGTCAACCCCAGGAAACCTTTTAATTGTTTTTGGTTCCGAGGTGCAGGGAACTTCATAATGGCATCTATCTTCTCGTCCGTTGCTCGTATTCCTTGCGTTGTTAGTTGATAACCGAGGTACGCGATTTCTTGTCTGAAGAACTGCGACTTCTCCAAATTGATAGTTAAATTTGCCCGTCTTAAATTTTTTAATAATAAGTCTAAATGTAACAAATGCGTTTCTAAATCTTCTGAATAACACAGGCAATCGTCGACATAAATAATGGTATTTTCTTTTACTTCTTCGTCCAGTACTGTGTCCAATCCCCTGGTCAGTGCAGCAGAACTGGTACTCAGACCGAATGGTGTAACTGTAAAACGATAACACTTGCCGTCGTACATAAAAGCGGTGAAGTTCCGGCATTCCGACTTCAGTGGTACTTGCCAGAAACTGCTAGTTAGATCTACGGTAGATAAGTACTTCATCTCTCCACATCTCGCCAAAATGTCGTTTATTGGAGGGGCACCCTCGTAGTCCGGGATAGTCACACTGTTCACCTTCCTCGCATCCAAACACAATCGTACGCTACCGTCCTTCTTGATTACCGTAACCAGTGGGTTGATATATGCGCTGTTGCATCTCTCAATGACCCCATACCGTAACATTTTCCGAATCTCCTCATCTACCTTCCCTTTATAGGCTAATGGGACAGGCCATCCTCTCTGGA
Source organism: Magicicada septendecula (assembly GCA_034769895.1). Lineage (NCBI taxonomy): Eukaryota > Metazoa > Arthropoda > Insecta > Hemiptera > Cicadidae > Magicicada > Magicicada septendecula. Next base: position 165,626,083 of record CM068368.1, on the reverse strand, counting down.
AGTACGGTGTCTGGTCGGTGACTCGGAACTCGTGGACATACCCATCGATTCTTCCGGGGCATTCTCTGAATAAACTACAATTTCTTATTAGAATCTCCCTTAACCTTTCCAACGTTCCTCTATCTCCGCATTCTATACTTTCTATCTTCTTGTTAATGTTTCTGATGATCTCTTCTTCTTCTTCTACGTCCACCACTTCTATATGCATCATAGGCACCGTGTACGTCGCTTCGTTATCCTCTCTTCTTATCTCGTCGATTCTTCTTCCCATGTCAATGAGACACCCTGTTTCTTGAAGAAAATTGGTTCCTAATATGCACGGTTTTATCAAATCTGGTATTATTAGGAAAACACATTCATATTTAATTTCTTCAATATAGATATCACATAATATTTGTTTTCTGATTAGCTTTGATTTATTACCAACTGCGCTAACTATCAATGTGTTAGACATCGGTAATATTTCATAAGGTGTAATGTCATGTTTGTTTTCGTGAAACCAAGACTCAGATAACCCAGCTATTACAGATCCAGTATCGATTAACGCTTGTACACTAACATTATTATTGAACTTGATATTTATCTCTGGACACCTGATTATTCGTTGAGAAATTTCTTCATCATCATTACACAATAAATCGCTTCGTAAGTCCGGTAGGATAATATTCGTCTGGTAGTCATTTGTTTTGACGGCTATCTTTGTTAATGGGTGGAGGGATTTTTTTTTTCCTCTTCTTGTTGACGATTTCTTTTAGGTTGAGTGCCCGATGCACCAGCTGTCGTGTTTGTAAACTTTATTGTGTTGACAGCGCGCCGGTCTGCGTTACGGGGCTGGTTATTTATGGCGGGTCTGTCACCCCATGTTTTCTTCTGTATACCGCCTCCTTTGTTCAGGCTACTTTCACCTTCTTTATACGCATTTCTTCCCTCGTTTGCTGCATAGTTCGCTTCTCTATTAATTCTTGGTTGAATCTGTGAATACTCGATGATCAGAGATTCGAAGTTTGGTATCGTCACAATTCCTCTCGTGACCACCGCAAGCTGGATGTCCCGCCCAAAGTGACGAGATATCTTACGTATTAACTGATAATCAGACAAAGTAGGTGTTAACTGCTTACTTTCCAATAAAATCCGTTCAATATATTGAATAGCAGTAACTGGTCCGCGCCAATCAAATCTGCCAAACTCCAAATGGTCCCGGATACTGTCCTGTCGTTCCTGGCCCCAATATTTTAGAGAGAACGCTTCCTTGAATTCTGCGAAGTTTGATATCTGGTCACGTATCACTCGCCACCAAATTCCTGCGTCTAACTCCAGATGTCTGCCAATCCACTTGATATTGTCAGCGGGATAATATAACTCTTGAACTTCGGACAATTCTTTGAGGAATTCCATAGGAAATCTGTCTGTGCCATTATATTTGAGATCATTGTGGTTAGGTCCGTTAATTCGATTTAACATTCCACAATCACCTTCCATCAATTGTCGCTGCAACCTTTCTTGGTTTTCTCTTACCTTATTTAAATGTCCCTTTAATTCTTCGATCCTAGTTGTCTTTTCTTTCGTAGTCTCGTCCAACTTCTGTTCTGTTGAACGTTGTCTACCGTCTACGTCTTCTAATTTTTGTATAATATTACTATTTGTTCCTTCTTGCTCCTGTTGTCTCTGCAGTATGGTATTGTGCATCTCGGCCTTGAGTTCTTCGTGCTTCTTATTGTAATCCTCAACGTGAACATCGAACTTGTGATTAATCTTTTTAACGGTCGTCTGGGTAGAGTGTACCGCCGCCATCCATTCTTGACGATCATTATCTTGTTTTTCTTGTATTTCTACGTACTTCTTGTCGGCTTCTTCTCTCAAGTCCCTCACGAGATCATCTTGCTTTTTCTGTAATTCATCGACCTTTCTTTCCCAAGTCTGCTGGCTTTCACGTATCTCCGACCTTATTTGTGTAATCTCTTCCTTATGCTGGTCGAGTTTTTCATTAATTAATCTACTGTTTTCTTCTTGTTTTTCTAATTTTTCATTAATTAATCTATTACCTTCCTTTTGTTCTTCCTTCTGCTGGTCGAATTTTTCACTTATTAATTGAATACTTTCTTCTCTAATTAATTTAATATTTTCTTCTAGTTTTTTGCTTCGTTCTTCTTGTTTCTTGTCTCGTTCTTCTTGTTTCTTGTCTTGTTGACGCATGAACTCCATTAACATTTGTAGAGTCCCATCTTCTGGTTTCAATGTCTGTCCTCGCGCCCTATCTTCTGGACTCTCTACCACGCTACTTGGTTCACTAGGTGTAGTATTGTCCTCGGTATTTACTACGCCTAATTGGTTATTAATGTCAAATTCTACACTGTCTGAATTGCTCGCCATTTTAGCCCTACTGCGCGTAATCATTCAAACTGACTTACACTAATAACACTTATCTTACTTCTACTTCTATGACACTACTTTTTCTACTACTTCTACTGCCTGTTCTTTACCTAAGCTGTACGTGTTAACAATCTGTGTTAATACGTATCATGCCGTGCGAATGGGCGCCATTTATAACAATAATTTTATATGCGTATTGATAGCACAATAAATTAATTATTAAATATATAAAATTATCAATCTCTGACATGTATGTGTATAATTTAATCTTAATGATGATTCTAACTATCTATGCTCATCAACACATACGTGATATCATTTATATAATTGAACATAAGAAACTCTTAAAATCTATTTGCATTCTTTCAAACTTTAGGTTAATATTTGGGTTGCATTGGTAATAATGAACGCATGTTTCTGATTAACTAAAATACTAGTTTAATTATCATTTATGACATATTATAATAGTACATAGGTTACGTCGCTGTACCTGAAATACATACATGTTTATAATAGACAAAGATATATCTTAATATATGCTGAAACAAAGAAAAACATACATACATATATAAATCAAATGATGTTACAATTCAATATTCTACTTATTTAATGCGTTCATTAAATCCCAAATAAGCTTTTGTTTAAACGTTCATTAACTACTTTATTCAGATTTACTCATTACTTTTCTTAATAATTTTCTCAGGTGTGAATTCTTTGAAAGAAACCCAGGTCAGTAGAAGTTACTAATTAGAAGTAATTATAATAGTGGTTACTTGGTTAGTGAATATCCATTAGTTGTTGATGAAGTCTCGTTCTGGTGATGGAGATGGCTCGTAGATACATTCCGTCGTTAGTTGTTTTATCACTGCCACTTATCACTTTATTCTTCCGACCACTCGTGTAGGTGTTTGTATATGTGTGGGTAATTGAAGTTCGGTGTTCAATCAATGTTCTATCTTACTGTGTTTTCTGTGTGTTCGTTTTAAAGTCAATATACATGTCTAGTTTCATTTGTCGCTGCTTCCACAAACGATCCTATAATTGATTAGTTTGTTTAATGTTTCGTGTTCATTATGTTGTTAATACACAATACTAAGTTCCAATAATTTGTATATCGTTTAGTGATGCTGTCTGTTAGTGTAACGGTCTGATTGTTCACTTGGTGTAAATTTCACTAAGTCCGTTACTGCGCACTCCGGTAACGTTCACTACCGCGATATGAATGTATTATTAAGTTTTAAGTTCCTTGTTATTTATCTAACTTCCGAATGATTTGAGTAAACAATGGAAAGTTTATGATATACCGTCTCTCGCACTTGTAGTTAAACTACTTGATAATTGAAATGTAAACTGTCTGAAAATTCTAACTGTAAAAACTTTAGTATAACTATTCGAAATTTGAGTGTTGACTGTCTAAAAATTGAGTATGACTGACTCTCCGTCTTCCTGGACAGCTAGTTTTATTAATTCGTCCCTACTCAAAATTTTGTCTCTGGCGCGCTTCACGCCCACTTCTTTTCGAGATTGGTCAGTTTTTGATTTTCTCGGAAAATACTGTCCCACTCTGTCAAAATCCTACGTCATAGTTCTTCCGATAGGTTCTTCGTCTCAGTTGCTATGGAAACATCCCTCACCATCAAATTTCTCGCTGGCTGAAGGTCTCTGATAGGTCCTTAGGTCTCCCTGCTCTCTGGCTTGACGATCGTTGACCCGCTTCGAAGAAACTACGGCTATAAACATCTTGTCTATCAGCCTATTGTCTGAGTAAACTCTGCGTTTCTATAGATTCCCATTATCTGTACTTACAGTCTTCCTGGCGTATTGTTCTATGCTCTTACCCCTTTTTTCTGGCTATTACTAATTTCGAACATCTGCTGGTCGTTGAAGTCACCCCAACTTTCCCTTCGTAAATTCTTGTCTGTCAATTAGACGATACCTCCAGCTGTGTAACATGACTTTAGTTTTTGTCAGCCTATCTTCCAGTATTGTTACTTAAGGTGCAGCGTATCCGTTTCATTGTAGTATGGAGCATCACTTGTTTTTGTCGCTTATCGTCTACTGACGTAACACGGCCACATCTGCTACAATTCTTGGTACGGGTGTGAATTTCCTCACTTACTTTGTTACAGCTGCGGAGAGCAATAATTCTGGACGAAACTTTCCCTGTCATCTTACGCCACCAAATTCTATAGTTGGATTGAACTTAATGCGTTTCTACTGTCAAGTCAGCAACGCTTCACTGACACCTTCTCATTACTCCTTATTTATTGCTCCACCATAAGTCGTTGACACATGCCTCGTGTGAACGTACTCTGCCGAGGTGAAATTTAAAAAATTTTTAAATTTTCTGCTCGTTACAAGGTACTGTAACCAATTATATTTTGTTCACTCACTACCCTCTATCGCAAATTGTAAATTTTTATAATGTTTCCACAATATTTCACTCTAATCAACAGACAAGGTTACATGGGTCTATTGACAAGGCTTTCTCATTGGATATAGATATTTCTTTTACCAAAAACACTGACTAAAAACGTAAGTTTCACAATCCACTAAGTCTGTGTGTTGTTAAACATACTTTTTAGTAGGTTAATTGCAAACAAACAAGAATTCACGAAAAATTTTACAGTTGCAGTTGCAATTTTTTTATTACTTTTATTACTAACATTTTCTTATTGTAATATATATAAATCTACTATCACAAACTATTAATTAATTTGTGCCTTACAGATTATTCTTTATTTAATAGTACAGTAACATGAATGCGTTGCTACAGTATGCGTACCAAAGCTTTTAATTTGGTTTTAAACTGTGTTTTCTAACATTACTTCTATATTTCATACTTTACTTAATATTATTAGAGTATTATACATAAACACACACACACACGCACACACATTTACTTATTATATACAAATAATAAATAATACTTAATATTTTTAAAACAAGAATATATTTTTTATTGTTTTTTACAGTGTTCAACGATTGTAAATTACTGTTATAGCAGAAGTAAAATTCAAAAATTTGATTTTACTTTTAATGTCATCTATTTTAAATTTGTGTAAAGAATACAATGTTTTCCATGTTTACAATTAAATTCAGGATTATTATTTTACATATACTTAAATTTTCTTTTGTACAGATATTTCGTCCTTGTTCTACTCGTTAGTTAACTGTTATTATGTATTAATTGTCTACACCTCATATTTATAAAGTAACATACACTCCTCCAGTTATAGGTAAGGCTCTTTTTTGGTGTTTAATTTCATATTATTTTCATATAAAGAACGATACTACTTCAGATAACTACTGATACATAAGTATTTACACCGTAAGTTAGACAGTAATAAAATTGTACAATAATTTGTAGTCCCTCAACAGAAAACGTTTACTCCGTATAGTAGTAACCTGAGAAGAGTGTGGACCATTTAACCAATGCCAAAATTTAAATCTGGGATGGATTATATGATCTTTAATAGTTTATTTATTCATGGAAATTTGTTTCTCTACGCTTAAACAATCCATTAAGAGTTTTATTTTCCCCGTGGATACCTACTCTACAACTTCCTTCCTTCTTCGTCTGTATAATCCGGTGTAACATTTACCTTTACATTGTCTGCTAATACATCTAATTGGTTCCTCAATTCCTCTTCCTCTTCATTTAAATTTGTATACCGTTGATTCAACAAATATTTGCTATTAATCTCAGTATACATTCTTCATTTCACTAATCAACTCAGGAAACTTACTTATGTTTGGGATACGATACATGAATATGAATTCTGTGGTCTCAATGTTTTAAATTTAATCTAAATTTAATCTATCATTCAAGCAGACATGAGTAAAAAAAATCGCGGTTACACGCTGTAATTTCAATTACCTGTACTATTTGCCTCTTTTTATGTGTTCTCATGTATCGTCTACCTTTCATAACAATGCATTTTTTTAAAGAAAACAATAATACTTGAAAATTTGGATGAAACTGTAAAAAGTTTTTAAAAGTATAACTAGCTACGACGTATATTTTTTGTCGTTACTTGAAAAGTTGAGAAAATTAAACGCAAATAACTTAAATTTTCTGTAAAACCTGTAAAATACTTCCGTCATAGTGAAGAAGTTAGCCTGATTCTGACAGTTCAGGCTGATTAGTCCCAAGCAGCGACAAATTCTTCAGTGACATTATTTGCCTACCTTATGGGTCTGACAGAAATGAGACACTATGGTATTTATAACTTAATTGTTTTTTGTGTTCATTTGCAATTACTGTTTCAATTAAAATGTCATATTTGAAGCTTGTTAATTATAACACAAAAGTCCATTACCATTGGTTAGTACAAATAAGTTATAATAACAAAAACAGTAATAGTAATAATTTAATAATAATAGCAATAAAAAGAAGAAGAAAAGAGGAGATAATGATTTACGCGCATCTCAAATTAAAAACAACGTTCAGGTATTAGGAGCACACAAACATGATCATCTATCTATACTGAACAGCATTGCTGACCATCTTAATAAGACTAATGTTCTATCAGCACGTTATTACGCTGTTCTGATATCCATTCATGTTAATTAATTCTTGCATAACTGTATGCGAGTGAAACTTTAGGCATGTATCTATTCACCGTTATCAGAGATTCACTGGATGAATGGTTAGAAAATGAAGAAATTATGGAAATTGTAATACAGACCACAAAGAGCATATATGAAAACTTCTTGATTAGAATAAATTTGTATCATTTGAAGACACTTGCATCTTGCTGGTGTAAGAGTCTAGATCTTTGCAGTGCACGTGTAGAACAAGTGTAGAAATTGTCAGTCGTTACACATAAACGCGCTCAAGAATTTCTTGAGGAACATAGTCATGACAAGGTGCGAGAGAATAAACAAATTAATTTTGTGGTCTTCGCATGTGCCGTTTGGTCGGTTGAGTTCCCCATCTGCTCATCAGTTGGTCGCTGCTGACTCCTAAGAGAGCTGCTACCTTCAGAGGCAACTGCAAAGTTACCCATTCGGGGTGTTGTCGGCTTCGACTGGTAGGTCAGCGGCACCAGCAGTGATGATGCGGCAAGTAACATACGCCAGGAGCGGTAAAGTTAGCAGCGTCTCACATTCACTCGTGACGGTAGCGCCAACTGATAGTCCTCTCCGTTAACTGTAGCTACATCACCTACATCGGCAGGAGTCCATAAATTATAAAATAAATGAAACAGCTTCGGTCGTGGAGTCCGTCTTCTACCAAGTATACGGCTTTACATGTGAGTGGGGGTCTGAAAGCAACTGTGAGTCAACTTCATGAAATCAGCAAATTAAACTTTCATAATAGTTAATTTATGACTAGAACAATTTAAGAAGAGATTATCAATATGATCTTGAATCTGTATCAACTGTGTTTGTTAGTGTAATGTTCTTTGCTGTCGCTGACAAGAGAGTAATAATATATTTGTAACTAACTTAACATAAAAGTTCTCCATATTCAAATTAACAAAATTAAATATTTTTAAATAAAATTAAAATAAACTGATTAACTTTAAAAAATTCGAAGAGATTAATATTTTTCTTGTTTAACGTGTATTAAATTTTCTGTTTTTTTTTATATATAAAACACATGATTCTAGAAAACATATTTTTTAATCTGCTTATAGAAAATCCTTCTTTAATAATAATGGGAAAAATATTAGTTGGTTCTGAAACCTACAAAAAACCGCATCAATACGGCTGAAGCAAATTAAAGCAGATGGAATTAACAGGACATGTATGTAGCTTAACTGGAGACTTCGAGAGGTGCCGTGAAGCATCAGGGTGATCCTATAATAGTCAAGAAACAAGTAAATAGATGCCTTCCCTCTTAACGCAGTTGTTCACATTTCTGGCATCCGTTTGGAAAACATCGCGACTTCAGTTCAAGTAGTAAGTTTACGAGTTCTTTTACAGTAATTTTTGCGCCTTATTGTTTTAGATGTTGAGTAGGTCACTAGATGGACAAAAAAAATGGCGCATCAAGCTGAATGAAACCAAGCCTACCGATATCAATTTCACCAACCGGAAAATAGATTACCAATCGTAATCGATCAGCAAAGAATTCTACACGAAAGCTCGGTGAAGTATTTGATCAAGACTCTGGTTGCCAAACTTAGGTGGGAAGAACATGTCAAGAAGAAACGGGAAGAACTTGGATTAAAATTGAAGAAAGCATGTGGTGGCTGCTTGGAAGGCACTCTGAGCTGTCGCTGCATAACAAGTTTGGGTATGTGGGGTAGCCTACAGCTTTGGGGTTGTACTAAGGAATCTAACGTTAAAAGTAATTCAGGCTTCAAAGTAAGGTTCTTCGTAGTATTGATGAGCCACCAGTAAGAAATGACGACATCCATCCATCCACATCCATCGAAGAAATGATAATGCCTTCGGTTGCTAACGAGATTAAACGGGTTGCGGATAAATATGAAAGAAGACCTCATGAACACGAAAACATTGAAGTGCTACAACTGCTTGATAATGGTGGATTCGTTCGGCGATTGCAGAGACTGAAACAATTTGAACTGCTGAAGTAAAAATGTATAGTAATTCTTAACACATGATCAAAGTGTAACTGTACTGAGGCATGCTCCGATGGGAGCTTATCCTAAACAATGTTAAGTTATGTATTAGAATAAAATTGCTGTATAGCTGTAACTAGTTGCAATGAAGTTAAAAAAAATATCATTTTTTATACAATAATTGTGTTGCAATTACGGTATTGTTGCTGTTGATTATTATTACGATTGTGTGTACGAGGTTCTGTTTTGAGAATTAATGTAAGACGAATATGAATATTCTTGTAGGCGTCCTACGCAAAACTGGGAGTATCGATTTCTGTGGCGTTTATTTATTTGTTACACCGTTATATCGAGTCATACCATGCTCGTAGCAGTGATCTCACAAATTGTACCATTAATAGTGAACACTAGAGGATGGCCATACCTTTAGAGAGTATCCTGTGCGCCGATCAAGTACTAGTGATTTTTTTCTAATGGATATCAGTCAGACGTCTGTCTATACTAGAAACTTTCCGATCTGTAGTGTTAAACTAAGCAGAAGTAACAGAATTTTGGTGTTCTTGAAAGTTGACAGATTCTAAGCATTCCAGCTACGACAGTATATGCGAATATCGAGGACACGTATATGAAAATCCGTAAAATTATAGTAAGTGCGTTACGATGTAAGAATATATAAAGAAACAAGCAAAAGACGTTAGAGATGAGAGTGAAATGGTACAATTTTAAAAGCAAAGGTGATTCTAACATAAACGGCTGTGTAACTCCGATTATTGGAAGAAAGGTGTAAAACTAGGGTACAAGCTGCGGAAACGCAAATTTGATGGGCTATAGAAACTTACAGCAGAAGAAATTACTTGGATAAAGTTGTTGATGATTGCGTTACAGAGACATAAATACACACATATACACATTACTGACTAGATCATAAGTATACGTAGTTTTATGGTTGAATTGTATTCTAAATAATAAAATACTATAGATTTTGTATTTTTAACTATTATTAAAACTAGTGTGCCAACTGTTTTGAATGGTTCTTTTGTTACTCTCTCTCCAGAAAATATCTTGTCAAATCCACTGTACCACAGTATTTATCCAGGTCATCCCTATTGTAAAATCCAATCGTTCCACGGATTGCAGTCTAGGAATTTTCCTAAAAATCTGCTACCTTCTCGCCTGGCTAAATATCCTGTACACCTCCTTTTGTGTTCTTAGCTCTGCAAATGATATTATATTCTCTAGTTTGCGTGCGCACTCTTGTTTTCTTGTTTGTCCTTGTATTCTTACGAGTACAGCTCTTCCCATGCTGTGTAATCGCAATTTCATCACTCAGTTGTCACAGCTACTTTTGTTACAATGATCTGATCACCTTTTTAATATCCAAGTCGTTTTAGAAAGAATTATAAATAAATTGTGAACAATACAAATACATTCTAAATACTATGTATCTCAACAGAATTTTATATTTGTTGAAGAGGATTAATAAATCTCTTTGGTCCATGATGTAGCCATTAACTCAATTATCTGAAGACACAGGCTTATCAATTATGTATAGGTTTATAATAAAGGCTGCTATTAATAGATGGAACTGATAATTCTTTTTTCGTGAGGGTGAAGAGTATTTACGTGTACTCTTACAACAAACCGAATTTTACAGCTAGGTTACAGCAATAGTATTTACAATAGTAGCAATAGTGTTACAGCAAACACCCTGCAGAAGTATACATGAAAGTAACATTATGTGTCTATATATATCTTAAAGTTATCGACCGCGTCCAATAAATAATTTCTTTAAAATCTATATTTCAATTTACAATGAAGTGTTAATTTCTCTGAGACACTTTTACTAACATTTGTCAATATCTGAGTATTTGTACTCACGTAATTTTTCGTGTAAATAGTATTCGTCAACACAAACTTTACAACTTGCCAGTACTCCAAAGTTGAGAGGCACTTACACACACTATAAGCCATCAGCTGAGTCTGAATATGACAGGTATGCGGTTGTAGTTGCCAACACTGTTTGTTGAACTGAGGTGCCCTCGATCTTGCCGTAAATTGATTTATTTGGTAACTACCCCCAACATGCTTCCCACTGGTGTAACAGAGGAACTACATGTAATGCGAACGAAGAGATTAGTCAATCAAATGAATAGTTTCATAAAAATATAACTTCTTTATTGCTAATACAATTCGCTTTCCATACGTTTTTCAATAGGCTATGTTTATACCATTACTTGGTAACTGGAAAGTACTAGCATCGCTATAAAATAGTGTCAATGGTAATGGTGGTGCATAAATATAATATAATTTATCACAGTACATACCTTTCTCTTACGAAAGTGCTGTTTAAACATTACAGTGATAGAAGCTTTTTAAGTAATTTATAAACACCCGACAAACCCCAGACCACAGAAACTTTATAGTCGTTGCCTTGATAAGGATTTTTACAAAAGCTACTCTTATTGTGGATGATTTTATATATATATATATATATTACAACGTTATTTTTATACACTTACTTTTACACATATGCTCTTACTCATTTGTGCGCACTTACCCACGTCTCGGAGGTATACTCTTCTTCTGCAGTATTTACCTTGATGTTCCCCGGCTGGGTCGCAGGCTTTGGTCGTTGATTAAGTGTGGATAAGCACGTGAATAACGTTATAAGTTTTAATACAAGTAAAGAGTACAGAGGATTTAGTACTGTTTGTGAAATTAGTACGACTGTGTTAATAAAATCATATTCATTTTGTTTATTATTTTAGAAATTCAAATTATCATATTATTAATTATTGTGTGGGTTAATTACCATTTGAACCCTTATATTCGATACGAATATAATGTAATTATAACGTGTTTAAAATCTTATTTCTTATATTTCTAAGACATAGTATACACATACATAAATCATATATGACCTGAAATATTACACAGACATATAACATATAACACATAAAAGAGAATAGCCACCATTACTATCTAAGATTGTGAGAAATCAAAGATCCTACATTGTTGATAATGAGGCTTACATAATTTTCGCATAAAATATTTTAGTAGCGGATCAAAGTTTGTATTGTAGCTCTTACCAGTTAATGCGGATTGAGGGATTATCGAAAAAATTATCTATGGCAACTCTGGCCAATTATGAAATTCTTTAGAAGTGAGTGTGAACAGAACGATGGGCCGTAAATTTAAGTCACAATGACAGTCTATTACCCTTCGTAAAATTTTAGTCAGATGTTAACAAACTTTCAAAAAGTTTTATCTACTACTATGAAAAAAACTAATTAACTAAATTAATTAAGTAGAGAAAAATAAACAAAAAACACAAATTACAATGCAGAAAGACTCACAGAGTTGTTCGATTAAAACTGAAAGACTATACGTCCCCCGCCCCAAACCGTTTTAAATAACTTTCATTTATGAAGTCATTTACTATTGTGTCCATTATCATTTTTTCTTATCTACGGAGGCAAGAAGTGCTATGTGCATGCACTGGAAATACGTATCTCTTGCCAATGTATGACTGCCCGCACACATCGGTCTGCCCAATAAAACTTTCAGTTTGAAAAACAGACGTTGTTAGTGTTAACTTCCCGGGACACGCAAGGCGTACTTTGCGGTGATAGGTCTTAGCCGTACGTCATACTCTGATGTAATTGGTTCTGAGGAATGATACGCAGACATATCACAGTAAGCCATTGGCTCTGCTAGGAGCTCCTTCATAGCTTCCGCGCGCGCTGGAGCTCCTTGATCACAATTGCAGCAAAGCCTCACATCCTATACATATTTTATTTGATAGCATACATCCTACGATGACATCGTAGTTAGTGGTTGCTGTGGGAATAGTGTCTGAACTCACTTCGTCCGCTGTTGAAGCGAAGGCATTTGAAGAACACATGTCACACAACCTTAATCACATCCGTACAGTGTGAAATCTGCTCGTATCTGAATCTTGCCAAATAAATGCTAAAACATTCGCGCCCCAATTAAAGCTATGTTAAAAGTTCAAAGTTAATCTTTAGGTGAGATTTAAGCTTAAGATAAAGTTTTAAATCAATGAGAAATTCTCTTCTAAAACTTTAGATTACCAGGTCAATGCAATGCACTTTTTTAATGTTTTCCGCTGAATTTTATTTTAATAGTTTACAAAATTTGTAAATCTTAGTTACTAGTGTTGAAAATGTTATTGATTACTTCCCTCCAACATATAATAACAAACTAGATATCGGAAAGTTTTGGAAAATAATTTTTTTTATAGCTATTGTACAGCTTGAATTATAAATGTTTAAACGTTTAAAAGATATACAAAAATCATTGAAAAAGTTACAAATCATTACATTTTTTTTATCTACATGCAACTAAGTATTAATATTCACTATTACTTTACTAGTATAACTATTATACTCCACATTTACAATTCACAATATTCTTAACATTTACTCTTCCACTGTGCGCATCTACAATTAAAATATTGTTTTATAAACACTAATTTCAGTAAAATAATTATTTCATTACGACTCAGAACACAAAACTTTTTATGCGTAAAAACGTAAAAGCTTTACCTTACGACCTGAACCGGTTTTCACTTTTAAAAAGCTTCTTCAGAGGTTGCCACTGGTAGTATTGTCCGTCTTGTTGTTGGCGACGAAATCGATTTTCGAAAGATCGATGTTGTGTGTGTGAGGTGTGATATGTTCGAATAATGCGTGTGATTTGAATTGCGTAGTTTTGTTAGTGCTTGGTTGTTTTGTTTGTAATGTAGGTTTTGTTTTAGGCCTTTATTATTCGCATACATTACACGAATTATTCGAACATATCACACCTCACACACACAACATCGATCTTTCGAAAATCGATTTCGTCACCAACAACAAGACGGACAGTACTACCAGCGGCAACCTCTGAAGAAGCTTTTTAAAAGTGAAAAACCGGTTCACGTTGTAAGGTAAAGCTTTTACGTTTTTACCCATAAAAGTTTTGTGTTCCGAGTCGTAGTGAAATAATTATATTTAGTTAAGAAACGGACACGTCATGGACAACGAAATCCAAGAACTACTTTCAGGTTTGGGTTAAAATTCATTTTACTATTTCTTTAATGAAATTGCTAAACTGCTACAATTATTATTTAGACAAAGCTTTTCGTCATCACTGACATCATCAGGTCTTAAACAACCAAACAACCGTCCAACGAAATAATAAGGATGGCTGCTAATTCAAACAATACGAAAAAAAAAATTTTAGTTTGATAACAATTGACTTTTCTTTTTTTGTTTAATTGAACCAATTTTTGGTCCTAATGTTGTAAATTTCTTGAATTTACAAAACTATACACTGTGGGATAAAATTCGCTTTAGCCTGAAACCTGACATAGCTTTTACAAATTTCCTAAAATTATTTGCATTCTTTTTGTTCCCACACACTTTTACAACTTGCTTTAGATCTACATTTTAGGCTGGTGGTGCCCTCATAGTTAAACCATTTTTAGAGTAAACAGTACATTTAGATTTGGGTTAAAATTCCCTTTAGACTGACACCCGGAAAGGACTTTACAAATTTTGTAAAACTTTGAACTTTTTTAACCTTGGTGTCCTAAAATTTTACCAATACCAAAGTGAACACTTTATTCAAATGTTTCTTAAAATTCACTTTAATTTATCACCGCACACGGATAGTAACAACACTTTACATACATTAGTAGCAACTGAATAACTACAACCATCTCGATTTTCTTCAAGATTGATTTAGCATATGGAAAAATAATTAACTGAAACAAAATCAGTTTAAGTTACTTGCACCACGAAATCCATAATTTGTCTAAATTTCAATTCTACTTCAAACGGTACAAAACAATTCTACCTCAAATTTATGGAAAATAGTGACCTGTATACATAGACCAAAAATTAATATGGCCAAAACATACAAACATAATGCGTGAGCAAGTAAACTTAAACTACGGGAAATGTCTTCGCTACACTGCTTTGGAGTTACACTAAGTCATCTGACTCATAAATTACCAAAGATTCAATTAAAAAATATTGCAAGAGTAAGCAACGCTCAGCTCTTTGTATATCTATAAATGAACAGTTCTCAGTGACCTACGTATTCGTTTTTTCCATATGTTTTAGCTGTATTCTTTCGTCAGCAATTACTGAAACACAAAAATATATTTGTTGCTGATATCAGGACTTTGCCCAGTCATAAAGAGACGAATGGATAGACCATGGATGTCTGATTTTCTATAGCTGCGTACCAAAAACATTAAAGCTATCTCATTAGCCCACATGTTCATGACTTCTCTACCCATATCTTTCTCAACATATTTACTTATTACTCTATCTGTAAATGTGACTGGATTGTAAATTAAAGATAAAAATAAAAAACTACAAATTTAATATATTTTAACAACAGAACCGTGTCAAATTTTGAACAACTGTCAGAGTAGCAACTAATGATAACGAAATCAGATCATTTTGAAATGATTTCAGAAACCAACAGACACATTCGTAAGCTCGGAAACTATTGAACAAGATGTCAAAGGGAGACTAAAACACGTCTTCCTGTTATGTGGACTCAAGTGGCGCAAAAGAGAGCTCACGTTTTATTCAGTTTTACGTGATTAGCCTACACTAGCCGCCTAGAGAACAGGGTTTGTACACCAAACCACAGACGTAAAGTAGGTCAGCAGAGCTAAACTGAAACACTGAAAGCAGTTAATGTGTTTAATTAAGTGACACATGCAGACGAATAGAGGAGCGTACATACAAATGCTTTCGCCGTGTAATACATATGTAACAATACGCATCAGACGTATAACGCTGACGCAAACCCTACTCTCGCACACACTCTGGTTAACGTACCGATTTGTAAACATTACTAACTTAATTAATACATCAATCAATTTCCCCCATGAAAGTATTATGCTTTATAGGAAAACATATGATAAATTTAAGAAACGTAACTTTTACGTATGGTTGTTATAGGCCTACGAGTTAACCTTGTAGTTAAGTTTATATTGCAAAAAGTATGTAGACCAGTGATACGGAAAAGCATTGGCACTCCTATATACGTAAAACACGTATAAAGTACGCAATAGGCGATAAGGACGACGGAATACGGCTATACGTTTATAGGCAATCTGCAAAATGCACTGTAAAGATTTTGAAATTCAGATGATACATAGTGACCTCATGTAGATGAGCGTTACAAATAGCTATCAGTACCTACGTGTTTTAAACATTCCCAATAATAACAGTAAAAATTCAAGACGTAGTAATGGATAAAGTAAACGGACGAAGAGTATATAAAAAGATGTTTTGGTAGACCTGTGAGAACAGAGTTCACGCCAATAGTTTGTTATATCGTCCAACGTCCCTGCTCATAAAAATTGTAGCAAACTTTTTGAGCGAACTAAGAAATGTTGCTGCACATTTCGTGTTTTCAAGCATTTGATACTAGACAGGCTTCAGTATTTACAGATAACAACTGATACCGTATAATGTTTATGCGAGTGCTGCCATTATGTTTTTAGTAGAAACCAATTAAGAAGAGATTTTAGTATCGCGTAAGGACCAGAATAAATACCAGGAATAAAGTTAATCTAAAGAGCAAATTTAAACCTAATCCATTCGATTGATTTAAAGAAGAGAAGGAGCAACTATGTTTTTATATAACTATAGTGAATTGAATAACCTATCATTGCAGTCTTGACAATCTCTCATGGAGTAATAAAGACAAGGTCGTCATAAACACGTAAAATAATTTTGCACTGTAATTAAAAAGGTTATACAGTGAAAAGGTAAACAGTGTTAAAGACATCGATAAACATAACCACAGTGTACGGATTAAGAGTGTTAATAGTAAAACATTAAAACGTTGAAGCAAAAATACCTTAGACTTCACAGTATTCTTGAAGGACTCGTAATTCGTTGTTACAACGGTGCGTGCGCCTCATTCTATATAGCTTTATCAATCGTCCATAAAGTAGTCTTCCTGCAAATCAAATTTTATTACGCGTTCATGACGGGACGTCTTTCAGACTTGGCGCACGTAACTCTGTCTTGGAGTGATAATAATACGTTCTCAAGCACAACTATATTTTCGTTATAGCTTTACAACTTAAAATTGTACTGTTTTTTTTTTAATTATTATTTTATTATTATAATGGTAACCTGTGTATTTACAAATGGATTTGATTTTGTTGACTTGGATTAATCACATTTTTTGTATTTTGCGTTTTTTGTATTGTACAGAAAGAGAAGATAAATTATTTTACATCTCAAAGAGAAATACAGTTTATCTAAAAACAAATATGAATAATGCTCTCCTCCATGTCGCAAGATATAAGTTGAATAAACAGGTTCAGGCTTTACAAAATTAACGATACTTCTTCCTTTGTCAACTTTGTTTCTCAGCTGGATGGTATTTAGCAAATCTTCCAACGTAATCAGGCAACAAACATCCTCTCTAGACGCACTCGCTAAGTGTGATCATTCTATTCAGCTGAATCACTACGAATACTTTGCAAAATCGTAGCTCTGTAGTCTGCACTCTCTAATATTGAGTCTTTATGACTGTATTCAAACTATCTCGTTTCTTGTCTCCTAAATGTAGGTAGTCTTAATAAACCCAATCAACCGAATATAGAACGATTGTAACGATTTACATTAATTGACGTCCTTATTTTGTATGACATGTAGATGGAACAAAACACGAAAGGCAGCAAAACATCGATGCACGCAAATACGGTGCGTACAAGGAATTGTGGATACAACTGAAGCTGGATAAAATTATTTAAGGTAAGTACGTAACTTTCACGGAATTAGCAGATTATCAAAAACAGTAGTACTACATATACAACAGTAATTAATTGCACACGTATATTAGATACATAGAATCGCATACAGTAAACCCAAGCGTTCATGTGACTTCGGACAGATGTTTCTATCAGAAATGCGGTGAGATCATCAACAGTGGCCTAGTAACCACACTTCAGGTTTCCAAACACTGAGAACAAATCCTCTAGCAAAACTGACTTTCTACATATCTTTTCAAATGGAAAATTAAATTCCTGGATTTTTATGTCTATGACGTGTCCGTTCATTAACTAATTATAAATATATAACTACTGACTCGGATCACTAATTCTTATTGGTAAAAATCTACAACCCTACACAGCTATAAAAGGCTACAAAGTAAAAGTTTTAGTATTTAATTGTAATATTTGTTAACAATTGGTTACTCACCGTCTTGTGACTTCTTTAAAACTTTCAATAACTACGCGTTTCAAGAATGAATCCTCATCGTCTGGTTATATAAAAACACCAATCCTTCTGGAGAAGTCGTTAAAAAATCAAAAATCTTTACCAAATATCACAGTATGTATGTCATCTAAAAACACATTATTGTAGCATGGGTACACACGTGTTTTGTAGCATGCTACAATAATGTGTTTTTAGATGACGTACATACTGTGATGTTAAGTAAAAATTTTTGATTTTTTGACGACTTCTCCAAAAGGATTTGTGTTTTTACATAACCTGATGATGAGGATTTATCCTTGAAACGCATAGTTATTGAAAGCTTCAAAGCAGTCACAAGACGATGAGTAACCAAGCGTTTACAAATATTACAATTTAATACTTATACACGTGGCTTGGAGACTATAATATAATGAATACAATTTTTAGATTTTTAGCAATAAAAAAATTTTGATCCCAGTCAGTACTTGTTCATTTATAATTGGGAAATTTAATTCAATTTAATTTAATTACTTATACATTTTCCTCTTAAGTACTATGTATTAAGGTTGGCGAATAGTAGCGTAAAGCAACACGTTCTATATTCCTTCTAACTATCAATCTTGCTTCATTCCTCTGAATTTTGTGTAGACATCGTAATGTTCATGGCTAACTAAGAGGACTTTCTACATTTTACATTATAGGCTACTAATTAGTTGTGTCTTCGTGTTTAGCCGTTTCAATACTCTATAATCGGTAATTCTGCGTACCCATTTAATAATGCTAAGCAGAAATTCTAAACTTATTGCTCACATTCCCATCCTTGTTGCAGCTTGAAAAACCATAACACATTAATTTTTAAAGGAGCTGTTACATACGTAATTTTAGGCATTCAAAACCAACTTCCTGCATGCTGTTTACTTATAGAGTGGGTGTTTTGCTTTCTTTATGAGTACGCTGTATTTTGCCTCTTGCCTCTCCCACCTTGTTGTTTCATAAGCAAAGACACGCGGGTTTTGATCGTCACTGCCTGTCAGATTGGTAAATTGTGTTCATCGATTTAATATACTAGTACGCGCGCGCGCGCGCGCGCGTGTGTGTGTGTGTGTGTGCTAGGAGTATAACTCGTTGGTTTGTTCTACACGTGCTGTCGGTAAGTAGCACATCAATAACTGTTCGCGTTTTCTTATTTCTTATGATCGTATTCATGTCACAGTACTTTCTTATACAAGATGTGCAAAACATTGCACGTGCATACGAGCATTGTACGTGACTCACTGTGCGGTCAGGTTACAGACTGCCGGCAGGGAAACCCTTAACTGGGATAAGACACCAGTGTCTATGAAATATAAAACGTCTTAGATAAATGTTGAGCTAAATTACTATTAAGCTTTTAAAATGTTGGTAAAACAATAGTAAAAGTTTAACTCAAATAACTGTTTATCAGCTTCATCTGCTATCAAATAAAATTCATCTGCTTCATAAAATGGTAGAATTCCCATTATTGTTTTGTCTTCTTATTTTAGGTTTCTGTGACGTTATTTCCTCTTATTCTACGCAATACATTTCAAAGAAAGAAAAGACTTCAGTATTGCTATTTTTATGCAAAACGTGCACAATTTCCTTGTATACAAAGTGTTCTCTAAAGATAGTGCCACCAAACTAAAGGAAATATTCTACTCAGTAAACTGAAGGAAAATGTCCAGTAAACATATGCCAAAAAATTGCACGGTTTTCCGTCTGGGTTTGTATGTATATTTTTAATAAAACATTAATCACCGACAAATGAAATGAGATGTAGAGTTGAAATTTAGTGTACACAGTAGGTTCACCAAGGGCAAAACAAACCAACGTATTATCTTCAAAATTTTCTTAATGGTGGCTTATTGAAATTTTTAATCCTGAATTTCACAAAAAAATAGTAGTTATAACAGATAAAATCTTATTACAGAGAACACTAGCCATTTTAACGTAATCCAATGGTATGTTGTTTATGAAACTTGAATGAGAACCAACAGAGAGATTACGTTTCTTTTATAACAAACAGGCGAAACAACTATAAAGTAAATAGGCCAAATGTTCTTAAACTGCTCATAATTGTACCACACATATTTTTAATTGTGGTCATTTTTTGCAAGTCATAACTAACATTAAAACTTGGCAAAGAGCCTAGGTAATTTTTTAATTTATGTATTTAAAATTACACTGTTCAACTGATTTATTATGGCACACTGTTTTTGCTCTTATTGCATTTTTCTCTGAAAAAGCAAGTAATTTGATTGACATTGTCAGATTGAACTGCCTAGTAATGCTATGGAACAATTTCTATAATTGATTACTTAAACCTAAATCAGGACTTGGTCGTCTGCATATAAAAGTGCAGATAACGAACGTAAACGTCTTTAAATTAAAACAAGTCAGTCAACTTAATTACTATGTTCTTTTAGCTTTAAGTTTTTAAATTTTAAGTACTATAACAAGTTTTAAGATCATTTCAGATTACTATGTTTCTGATATGAACAAATAGCGTTGTTGAAATATAAATTAAGCAAGATTTGAGACAGACTACGTTTGCCGCAACCTCTGATTTTTCGGTAATTCTCTATCACTTAAGATATTGTTAACTTATCTTTTACATTAGATCCAGCATATAAAATTTAGTTATCTCAGTCAGTTGTAAACGCATTCTTCATCTATACAAAATTTCTCGTAATTATCCGTCCGGCTATTTCTTTCTTGAGGTTATAAGTAATTATGAGGAGGTAGCAGCCCCTCACACAACCCACAACCTGGAGAACCAGGGTTTATTTCAAAGTATCCTTCTCTTAGGCGGGTTGCTTTCTCTACAACTAAAGAAGAAAAATAGGAAACGAAAAGGAAAGACACTGTAGCATTCATATATTCTAAATGCATAGGAATCGGAAAAGCAGGAGTCGGTCAAGCGAAACCAGGCACGAAAGATTAAAGAAGGGGATCTCACCCAAGACAAGTTGAAGCAAAGTGAGAATGCAATTAAGGCATATTAAACACTCTAAACTTGTACCTAGAAGATGTGGATCCCTGATGTTTGTGTCTCAATGTGTACGTGCAAAATTGTACAACAGCTTGCTACAAAATAACACACGATGCAAAAGAAGGTAACGTCCTAATATTGAGAAATGTTAATTACCGCTACTGAGTAGACAATATAAAATAAAGTATCACGTAAACTGAAAATAACGCAAACACTAATAGGTTTTGTCTAAAAGTAAAGTAATCTATCAAATTTACGCTAATTGACAGAACAGACAATTCTTTTCATGGATGTATCGGCATCATAGACGATCGTACCTAAGTGTGGTTAAGATAAATAGTCTTACTCATTAACAGAAACCTTAATTTAATATACTCAGAGTTCTGTTTAAAAAAAGGAAAGTTGTATATGTGTAATACACAGGCAGGTACACTGCTAGGGTGCTTACTGTACCGGTGCATATACGCGTACTCGTACTTTAATGTGCCTACACTGTCTTAACGAATAGTTTGCAATAGAATTTCAATTAAAATTTGGTACATATAGTAATATTGACAAACACATATATTTTTCGGAGACCCATTAGCTAGTTATTTACACGCCGGATATGCTTATTTTTCCGGATGCAGATAGTTCAAATGCAAGGGTTATACAAGTACCATACGTCTCACAATTACACCGCCAGTTTGTAACAAAAATGAAGGCCATACTTGAAAACCTTGGAACCTTGGGTACTTGGATACCTTGGGTACTTGGATACCTTGGGCATATAGATATCTCACTTTTGTAATGAATACTGCTTACAAACTCTTTTAGTTTTTCGGCACAAATTAACGGTGTTAAACACGCGTCTTCGCCAAAACAAAGCATAAAAAATAGTATTTTCTGAGTAAATACTTATAAACTATAAAAATACCGCAGCAATAACTCAAAATTCTTGCAACAATGTGTGTACGCTGGCTTACAAATCAAAACAAATGGTAACTCCGACATACTCTGGAATTATGTATTCCACGTTATGTATTCCACACACACTCATATTTTCTCACAATTATCCTTGTTATATTATCATAAACAATAGTTGTTACTTGTATACAAGAATATATGTTTTCTATGTAATGCAATGTTTCGACAGGATTATAACTGTGATCTTCCCGAATATATATATATATATATATATATATATATATATATAACACATATACTACTTCTTGATGCTGTAATTCATATTGTACTGTATACTGTGATAAAACGTTCAAAATAAATTGACGCAGAAAGCGGAATATAACAATTAATAAAGACAAACGTTTTCTTATTGAGTCACGGACCGTCATAACTCGTCAGCTAACAATTTAAAATGTTAACTGAGTCACGAAATGTAAAACAATCTATAATATAGATCTCTCCAGAACACAATATTATAAACAAGCACTTCCAATGGGTATCTACACTATTAAACAAACTTGTTTCCATTATTAAGTTTTTTGGAAGTTAGAAGATTTTACAGAGATTGATTTATAGAAACATAGTTGTGTATTGTAATTATCGAAGGGGTGAAAGTTTTTTTTATTACGACAAAGTTAACTATATTTGTTTAACAACGGCTTTATAAACTTATTAAAGTTAACGTTTCTTATTGTTTAGTCTTACTTACTCTGGTGTTGTATTGAGATTTCATCAAAGATAAAATACACAGTAAATATAAAATCTAATATAAAATGTAAACTTTTATTTAAGTAAGGCTATACTTTGCTTACATAAATATTAAAATACTAAACATTATACTAAAAAATCAGGATATATCAAAGCATTAAATTCATGCTTTACGAATGTGTCAGTCACATATCCTTTTTCTTCGATAAAAAATGTTTAAATATTTTTGTGTTCTTGTCATATT
Source organism: Magicicada septendecula (assembly GCA_034769895.1). Taxonomy (NCBI): domain Eukaryota; kingdom Metazoa; phylum Arthropoda; class Insecta; order Hemiptera; family Cicadidae; genus Magicicada; species Magicicada septendecula. The sequence goes on along the minus strand of CM068368.1, from coordinate 165,603,025 downwards.
GCAGTAGACATTTAGAGTAACGCGTACATAAAAAAAGTCAATTGAATTTCATAAAGAATACTTATTCTGAAAACAATGAAAATAATAAATAGTTTTGGTTGAAACACCCTCATGTAGTTATAAATGTTTCTCTTCCATAGAGGCACTCTATAATAGTTAACGTATTTCCACTAGTTACAGTAGTTTATCATATCCTTAATTCCTTTCCTTTTCCTGACGTTACAACCCAGCGTGAGCTTTATCCTGCTCAATGACTTTCTCCCATTCCGCCCTCTCATTACACATCCGTTTCCATCCCTTCACGTTCATACATCTCGAATCATCCTCCACGTCATCCAACCATCTCTTTCTGGGCCTTCCTCTAATTCTTCTTTCTACCGGCCTCCATTCTCTTACCCATTCTTCTGTCATTCATTCGTCTTACGTGCCACTCAAGCCTCCTACTCTTAATAAACTGAACTATGTCGGCCGCCTGAATCAGTTGCTCCAGTTCATCGTCCAGTTTATCATATAATACATTAAATTTACATGCCCATAGTTTCCCAACTTTTCTGTTTTCGTAACATCGCCTGATACGAAGCTCCAAAGAGTACGAGTTTTGGGCCCACTTGACGTCTCCAGGTTTCGGATCTTCACTATTTACATGAATCTTGTAAACACAAAGAAAATTCCAGCAGGAGAACACTACGACCTCAAAGCACTTCAAAAGTAGCGGGGACACTTACCTGTATTTCTGAAGGAAGAGAGTGAGAGCAATATTCCGACGTCCTTACAACGGTGCCCTTCGGCTAAAGGAAGGTAACATCTTCAGAAGTGTTCCTGATTCTCCAGTTAGGGGGTATCAATCTCCATTTACGACTAGGTTAGGAACTATTCCTAAGGGAACCTAGAAGTAGACGAATTAAGTAAAGGAAACCTAAGGAACTCCGAAGTGTGGACGACGTTGCCTACGTTCCTGTGTTTGTAGTTTCAGCACAAATTTATAAACACTTACTTTTTAAAATTAGTTACAATCAGATTGCGGAAGGAAGTTTTAAAAGTGAAAACGCCGTTAAAAACAAATTTTTTGGTTCAGTTGTTTTATAAAAAATTTCTTAAAGAAGAAGTAATCGTTAAATCGTGAGGTTGGTCGTGTAATCACTTGGCGGTGAATATACCTCCGCTCGGTAAGATACACTCCGCTTGACTCAGGAAGTTGTCTGCGCCTCAGTTGACATCTCACAGTCGTATTCGAAAAAATGATATGTATATTCCCAAAATTTATATACCTTGTATAAAATTATTTTGCATTAATATTATGTTTATAAACTCTTAAAAATGACTAAATGTTACGAATTATGATAACAAAAAGAAACGGTGTATCACGTTCGTAACTGTTTTTGAGAAAAGAGGATCATATATTATCTGAAATGCAATCTCAGTTCTACTCATCAGTTATAAATATGTTTTGCCTGCGAATTCAGTAAAATTATTCTGTAGTATGGAATATATAAAATACTCCCCCTCTCTACAAATTCTGTTTCAAGCAAGTCAAATCAGATACAGTTTCACATATGTAAATGTTTCATTAAAGTTCAAAGACCCTCACGTAAAAATTGTGTTGTTTCAGTGTAAAGTTTTAATTGGCAGATTCGTTTTCAGCTTCGTGTGTGAACATTTCGGAACAAAGAAAACAAGTTTTGTTTTTCTTTTTAGCAAACTTAGACTTTGCTTTCATTAAAATTAACTTTGTTAATTAATGTAAACCATGTAATTAATAAATACACTAACAATTAATTAACAATTCAATTTAACACTTTGGCAATTAAATCATTTTCAAAAAATTAATAAAGTATTATGTAATAAGGATGGGGGCGTAAAATCTCAATTCACCTCCGTAGGCAATAAAACAAATCATCAATGGCAGGCTATTCACAGTAAACAGTAACATCCGCTAAACTTGTCGCTAACCGCTGACATGGAGTTTAGGATTGTAAAGTATTTTAACCAGTAAATAAAAATAAATTAACACTTAACACACAAAATAATCTTCTTCTTCTTCTTCTTCTTCTTCTTCTTATTATTATTATTATTATTATTATTATTATTATTTTATTATTATTATTATTATTCTCCATGGCTTCGCTGAAGCCATCTCTTCCTTGGTCTACCTATATCTCGTCTTCCTTGAGGTCTGTATCTTATTACGTGTTTAGGTAGTCTCGAATCTTCCATTCTCTCGATATGCTGTGTTGTGTAACTGTCGAAAGGGGCTGAAAGGAGAGTTTTCAGCGCCTTAAAACTGGAACCTTCGGCTAGAGGAGAGAACTCCAACAGAAAACAGGCCTGTTAGGATACCTGAAAGTGCCAGACCCACCATCTAACTACTTAGCTATAGGTTGGTAACCTTTACTAGGGAAACTAAAACATACTAAAAATCTTCACGAAAAGCCGGACGAATCTCAACGGAAACGACTCTTGCAAGATAATTTGCAATTAATTGAAATTTTTGTTGTTTTTTATTTATATTTCAATCAAGGTACTTGTGACGCAAGGTATTCGTAAGAATCTCGATAAATCTTTTGACTTAATACTTACATATTGTTCTCAATCTTACTAGGTTTAGCGTATTGCACAGCGTTGATGATGTGTATGATGAGTAACCGTGGTCCGTTACGAAATGAACAACATACGTATCGTTGCCAGTTATCAGCTACCTTTACTGCTACAATTACACACCACATTATTTCAAAAATCATAGCTGAAAATTCTCTGAAATAACAAACTAATCATGAGGTACAAAAGCACTTAAAACTACAGAAATATCACGTTACGCAGCGTTCACTATTGAAATCTTGCAATACGCCTATCCTAGCTATCAGCAACATGACTAGACCGCACGTCTGAAATGGAAAGATTCTGTTATGAAATCTTATAACACGAAGTCAGAGTGAAGCCGTAAATCTTATTACACTATGTTACTATTGACAAAAACATGTTACTGTTTCTACGGGAAAGAACATTGATGTCTTTCTTCGGACAACTATAGTTGTAGTTTTTGGTATCTCTATTTCATAAAATATAGCTCACTTCCAGGGTATGAACATAAACATAATTTTACGGAATCGTCCGTCTTTCTTGCAATTATGTTAATCTCTGCATATTTTTGTATTGCCATGTTTTTATTTTTTGTCTCTTAAGGTGACGTATGTGTTTAAGAGCTTTTTCTTCAGCTGTGTTTTTACTTGCTTCAGTATTATTTTCTCACTCTGATTGCGCGCTCTGAGGTCTCACGTTTAAAAAACTGAAGAAAACATCACCTGTCCCCGTAGATGCAGGCTGTTTTTGTTAAATGAGATACCCATGTGCAAGTATAAACAAATAAAAATTTAAGAAAAACCGTGTAGTCTACAAAAAATAAAACATTATTACTTTTATAATGTTAGGTAATTACAAGGGAAGAGACTCGACTAAAATTTTTTAATATAGGCCTAATGCCTGTGTCAACGTTACTGTGTGGTTCTGGCAAACAAACATCTGAGATGGATACAGGAATTGGAGATGAGATTCTTGCTATCTGTTAAAGGCTGCACACAATTCTATATTAAAGACATTCGTCGTTAAACTTTTTTTAAATCCAAGATTCTATTGCTGATAACAAAGAGAGACGGATTGCTCATCTGAATAGAATGCCAGATGGCAGGTTGCCTACGAAAGTTTGGCAATGCAAGCCTGTTGGACAACGAAGTATAGGAAGACCTTGGAAGTGTTGGTGAAGTGGATATATTCCTTTTGGACCGAAACAGGTGATGATTTGTCTAGTCCCTGATAGGAGCAGAAGAAGATAAATACAATCTTTTTAATGCTAGATGATGATTAAAAATTAAATATTACCGGTAAAAAAATTATCACAGTAAATAAATATAAACAGTAAAACATGTAAAGAAAATTAATATTATAAACAAACGTTATACAAATGATTAAAAGAAAAATTTTATTATATCTCAAAATTAACTTTAAAGACAAACTTTTAATATTTTTTAAATGCATTTTGTTTACCAATTTTCCTAATTTTCTTCAAAAGTCAGCACATACACATATGTAAAGCTTACAAGAATAAACACTAATCAAGAAATGTTCCTTGATAAACTCTCCGACTACTCAGTATTCAATAAAGACACGTTTCGACTTTACCACTATTTAAAGTCACTACCGAATCTAGAGACTTCGGTCAAGAGATGACAATGTCATGGAAACATATCGTGATACAACAAAAACCTATATATATGATTGTCTTGAAGATTGTCATAAGTATTAGATTGAACTCTCAGCATGTAATAGAATGAAAAGCACACACAAAAGACGCAATAAGTAAATAACTCAGAAATGCTGACAATCAGTGTGTTTGCAAATATATTATTCAGTTTATTACAGGTATAAAAATGTTACCATTAAAACGTATAAACTTGCTAGATGAGGAAAAGTTAATGGCGCTGTTAGCTGAAACAGCGTTCAATTCGCTGAGTAATTGAATTAAGCAAGCTCCTCTCTCCGGTTGCTGTACCTGAGGAAATTTATGGTATAAAATAGTTTAGCACAACTTATCGCGGATAGTATGTTTTTCTCGCGGAGACAGAAAATTTAATTTTATCATTCTTGTTAGAGACTGTGACTAAAATTATTTATTCATGAGGGGATACAATGAGTTGTGAAGTAAACGATGGCTGTGACACTGCTTTTCTTTGCAATTAATTAATAAATTATGGAAACGTGCTTTCATATAAGAGAACGCAAGTAAACTAAATTAAAGTTATTTATGCATTCGACAGAGGAAAAGACTTTTAAAATCCTATGAAGACTATCAATGCATAAGATAACTTTACAACAAGAATTCAGTAATGGTTGCCGCATAATCAACGAGACAAATAGACAATATAACTCCAAAACTGTAACGTATATTCGTAACAGCATGTAAGTACAAAATATACGTAGTCGTTATTATATTTTTTTAAATTATATGATTAATTAATATTAGTTGATCATTTTCTTTATTACTCTATCACAAAATTCAAAAACTCCAGTATTAAAATGGTTATAAAATAGCCACGTTCAGATAAACCAATCCTATAAAGACGACAATAAAATAAAAACAGAAATAAAATAGATATATAATGAGAATTCTTGAATGAGAATTTAAAAATTTAGGCGGTCGCTGCTTACATTAATGGGATAAATTAATAAAACGATAGTAATTCTGTAGTATTTTACATCTGTCTCTATACGAGCGCATACATTCGCAAGCGTGTGTGCACACATAGAATCTACATTTGTTTAAACTAGAAATTGTCCGGTATGCGGTTAAAGATTGTCAGAACTTAAATTATAAAGTTTATACACCTACCATCTATAGTGATGACGCACCACTGGCTCTATTATAACTAGTTTGCAAGATGTTTAATTTCAATGCGAAAGTAAAATGTAGTGTTTTAATTAATAAATTGTAATAGAACCAGTTAAGCGACAATTTAAGTAACCCAGTACTATGGTCGGCGCGCTCTCTACTTCCAGTTGTTTTATTTAATTAATAACTCCGTCTTAATGAAATACAATCTTTAATGTAATGGTTACCCTGTACCACTGCCTCATCTGTACGCGTGTTATGAAGCACATCGCACCTGAGGAGAGAGAGAGAGAGAGAGAGAGAGAGAGAGAGAGAGAGAGAGAGGGGGGTAAAAGAAAGATGAAGTGAGTGGAGTGTTCACGCTTTTATTAGACTCGTTGACAAATGTACACAGTGGCAAATGCCTGCTATATTCTATTTTATTTTTTGGAGTCTCATGAGTGGCTGCAGAGCCTGGAGTTATTTGGGAATACTTGTATATGATAAAAAGTATTGCACCTTTCACAAATGTTACCCTCAACGTGTTCTTTAAACCTGAATGTTCACTGTCATTTTGAAGTCATTTTACTTATTTAGTACTACTCAGTAAATACTTATTAATCAGTAGTACTTATTTAAGTACTCATAAAATTGAATTAAAGTAATTTAATTTATAATTCTGATAAACAAGAAACATATTGTTTCTACTTCCATTATGAAAGACACGTATTTTGTTTATTCATGATTATGATAAGAGATTCCATTATTATTTATCTCTGACGATGTTTCGTTACTATGTTGCTGACGTAAAAAAAACAAAATACATAGTGTCATGATTTTATAAGTAGAAGAAAGTGCAACTTGACAGGTTACAACTTGAATTGTAGACAAGAAAGTTAAAGAATTTCAGTTTGCTCCTGCGTGATCTACAGTGCCATTCGACACTGATACTGTTACAACACTGTTTTTATATCCGTATCGATACTGATACTGTTTTTATCAGTAGAGAGTAATGCTGTGACGACCGTACTATTCTATTGGAAGAAGTCAGAACATAAGTCGACGTTTGAAAAGAGATAAACATAAAACTACTCTAATACTGAAATTCAAGTTAGTGGAGTTTTTATAATATTCTTCGTTCATACTTTATTTTATAATTCATTGATCTTCACCTACACTTTGGTTTTGCTGTCAGTATCACACGTAATCTACTTATCAAAAATTGGTTCCAGACGATTAATTCCACAGTTACAGAAGAAAGTTTACTGGAGTCAGTGCAATTTGTAAGAATAATTTGCTAAATACATGTTACATTCACGGTCTGTACTTTCAAACAGGACTTCTAAACAGGAGTTCCTCAATATTATATGAATGCGCATATAGCAAACATATATATTTTAGCAGCATTTTCCCAGTGGCTAAACTGCTAGCATTAACAAAGTCGTCGGCAACCTACGTTAAAGCAGAAAATAGTCTGTAAAGTTTAGAGACTTGCAAAAACTAACAGTTACTAAAAAGACAAATATTTAAGGCATTACTATAATAACAGGATGCTGGCATTAATTGTTTGGATTAGAATCTAATAATTACTTATGAGGAAACATCAAAACAGTAATCGTAGTAGCGTTAATTTTTGAGCGACTCAAACGCACTTTACGGAATTCTTATATTAAAGATTTGTTGCTCCAATTAAACTAAAATATCATTCAACGTTTGTGTAAAGTCCTTTACGTAGATGCCGTGTTTACACCTACAGAGTGTGTGACTTCTGCGTCTATTGATTTACTATTTAGTGTAGGGCCGCTCCCCCGCGATAGTGCTAGCATTGCTTACTTTCTTATGTAGTCGTCGCCCTAACATTATTATATATTTTAACTAAAACCTCAAGAATAAAAGTTTACAATTACATTATAAATGTTACATCTTCCTCTTTTTTCTTTGTTTTATATATATATATATATATATATATATATGCTTTCTCCATATATGCTATATTCTTTCTCCACACATTTCCTGAAGTAGCAGTTGACGGTATGAATCAGTGTTATTAGGTTTTAACAATTGGAAATGCTTTAAAAGAGATGCACAACTTGCATTTAATATTTTATTTAAAGCCCAATTATTTATGTTATGATTTTTGGAAGTGGTACCTCTGGTTTACAATTAAAGTTTCTGTATTACCATTCGGATTGCGTTTCATAGCACATTCGTTTACTTGAATTAATTTTAGATCATAGATCATCTTGTTTTGTTTTTATTTGAGTTTTATTTTTTAATTAGCAAATTATTGTTATTGTGTTTGTCTCAAATATTGTATGTTTGACCTTTTTGTTTGTTTCAATAAAATTCATATCTTGTATGTTCGAAAATTTATTTTTATTATTTAGACAATATAGCTAAATTAGATTTGTAAATATTCAGTTTTAGAAACCGATTGCTGTGCTAAAGGAATCTATCGATTTTTTTTTCGTTCGGCCTACGTAAAATTTATTGCAATCTGGACCTTTATTGTATTCAAATTTTATTGTAAATTTTTGATGTAGTTTTAAATTTTATTTTATTTGAAACTATTATCTTTATAAGATATTTTTAAACGCGTATCATTAAATATTTTTGATAGTTTTTCCATTATATCTTTATAATAAGTAAAGTTTTATATATTGTAATATCCTTAATACTATCTAGTAATTTTTCATATGTATTTTTATTACTTGTTGCCTAATGAGTTTGTTTTATTTTACCTTCCAGTTTATTAATAGTTTTTATTTCCTACCCTTTCCTATTGCTATCTGTTTGGTAATATTTCTTTCGTTGTTTCTGTCTTTGGCATTTAATAGAATCCTAAGCATTTGGTATAGGCCTAAATACGGATTAAATATTCCCATTTTGTGTTGAGGCAGATGATTAGATTTATTTGGACTTATTAAATTAATTTAAGAAGGTTTCCTGTATTTCTATATTGTAGCGTGACCAAGGTACAAAGAACTAAGAGATATTCTTAACAGTGAAAACTATGCATAATACAGAAGCAAAACCTGCCAAATTTAACTTGTCATAAAGAATTAATCATGAAAGATAGATCATATAAGGTGAAGAATTTAAAAACAAAATATTATGAAATTAAAGGAGTACTAAAACATAACAATCACTATGAAGAAGGGTTAGGTGATATATAGAATAAATAATGAGAATACTAGGAGTTTAATGTGAAGGAAATAGATACCCCAATGACAGACTAGACATACTGAATACAATGATTATAAAAATAACTAAGACTTAAATTGACAAAAACCCAACTACATTAGGAGAGTGATATAATGAATATAATTGTAATTAAGATGATAAGAGATAATATAAGAGAATAACACTGTATTTTAAATAGTAACCATACCAGTGACGTAAATCATGGAATATCAGGAAAGACTGATTGTTAAACAAAAATGTGTTTAGAATGATAAAAAAACTGGATAAGTTGAACCAAGTATTATAACTAATAAATAATATTTCTTTTATGAATTTGCTAACTGCTATAATTTTTTATTGTTCGACTAAGCTTTTCGTCATTACTGACATCTTCAGGTCGAAAAGCTTAGTCGAAAAATAAAAAATTATAGCAGTTAGCAAATTCATAAAAGAAATAGTAAGGATGGCTGCTAATTTAAACAATACGAATAATAAATAATAGTATATCTAGATGATGAGATATGTATACTATGACCAATAAAAACAAACAATGTAAGTGAGATTTAGTCAAAGAAAGGGAAAGTGTGACAAACTAACCTAGCAAAATGTGAATTTACTCTTATAATGATAACAAATGTGATAAACAGGATATAAAACTGTTGTGCATTTTATCTAGAAGAAAATAGATAACACAAGGATCATTCTAATGCAAATATAAGACAACTAGAATGTTGTAATTGTTATAATTAATGTAATGTAATATGATGAAGTAAGATAGAGAGGAAGGTACACACCTTGTACAATAAAAATCCAATGAAATGCTTATTCAAAATGAGAATAAATACTATCAAAAGCATCAGTGATAAATAAACTAACTGTTGTAATGTAAGCAAAATAATACATAACACTGATCAAACCAAAAATAATGTATTTTAATGAACCTAGCTGTCTGTACCTAGATGTAAGATTTGGTATGTAAAATAAACAATAATTAAGAAAATCAAGCAGAAACAAACGGTCATAAAACTGCTTAGTAACTATAATGTTTAATTAGAAATAAGATTTTAGTGAAACAAAATAAGTGTCACAAAGAAACAATTATAAAAGAAAGCCATTCTCATAGTACAAAAACTCATGTGTTTGTTATAACAAAATAACATGAAACAGTCATGTAAACAGAAATATGTTAACCACAAGTTGGTATGATTACTCAATATTAAATAGAAGGTATGCTCAACCGTCTAAAGGGACGGATAATATTGTACAAAGCTAAAATAATTCATGATGTTATAGGCACCATAAGCCTAGAATTACATTTTATAGTTAGTCCATAATTAAATGTTCAGAATGTTAGCTCATCACAACAAAGGGCATTGTATGAGTTAAGTTCAATAGTGATCATAAAGAATTGTAAATTAAATAATAGTAAGACATAGTTTAATAAAATTTATTGTAATAATATGTAAGTAAAAATAAGCATCTTTATTAATAATGGACGGAATTATATCATAATGGTGTTAAAACGTGCATCAGGACAAAAGCCCGATAATGGTGATGTTTTATTTAAGTTTACATGTGGTATAAGTGACTTATGTCCATTAGAAACTATTTTAATGAATTTTAGTAAGAAAGTTGGCGTTGTTTTCTTAATCTCAACCTCAGAAACCCACACCGATAATACAATTTAATTCTTTGCCCAAGGAAGGGAGGATGACTCGATGATGGAATGTCATCAAATTCCATCAATCACGGGTCGTAATCTACTAAACGCACAGGTATTGCAAATTGGAACAGCGAGGTGAAGCGCCGTCCTAGAGTCACTTTTGATCGAACTGCGATGCCATACAGATGACGAATTCTGCCGATCAAGTTATTGCGAGTTACCCATCATCCTGTGCGAACGAATGTGAACAAGAGATTCCTACTAATCAGTCGAAATTATTGAAAGTACTGTATTGTGAATTATAATTTAATGAAGTGTAGTCAAGTTAACAGTGTTTAGGGAATTGCATAGTGTATAATAATTTGCAATTCAGTGAGGTTGAGGAAAGTTTAGTGCAAATTATTGTTACTTACTGATGTTATGGTTATATCCAACAATACAATTCGAACTGATTCCACATTTGTAAAAAATACCACTACTCAAACACTAAGATATCATTCAAGTACTCACTTTTTTATTATTCAATTGTAATTTAGATGTAAGTTAAGGTTAAGGATGGTTAAACGTGCCTAACCTAATAACCGAAAGGTGTCGAACTTACTCCGACAAGATTTATAATATAATATTAAGAAGTTATGGTTAACAAATGTAACCACTCTCCTATTCTGAGATTTTATAAATGTAATTAACATATTTGAGTCCGTATTTTGCAGTTCAAAGAACCTACTTATTTAATTTTACTTAAGACGATTCTCGTCTACCACTATTTTATTGTAACAAGACTACAACCCTGAGATGTGAGTTTCCGAACCGTAATAACTGATTGTAAACAAGGTTAATTGAGTTGAATGTGTTTAACTAGGATTCAGAATTATTTGGACGCTGAATAAATAGCAATATTTAAACGTTAATGGAGCATTAATTTATTTGAATTTAACAATAATGATTTTATTAGTAGAGTACAGGTTATGTTTACTTGTTAAACCGTTGGCAGCCCTCATCACCGGCAAAAGTGAACGTACTCAAACATTTTGTTTTTAACTAATAACCATAAATTTCCTAACAGGTTATCACGATTGAAGAATCTGCATTCAAAGTAAGTAAGCATTTATAAGACTCACATAATTAATCCAACATTAAGGTAACCTATTTAGAACCGACATCAAATGAAGATTCCTTCGGATGATTTTCAGCATTAACAATAGATACCAATCAACATAACTCATGCAAGAGATCTACTATGAACATATTGTTCCATTAGTGACGGCGTTTAACTAATTAACCAAATAACTAGATAATAAACAATAATAAATTAAAATTAAAAATTTCCAGAAGAAGAATAACAACATTAAAACAATTAACTAAAGTAAATAATAAATAAATAAACGGGTATATAAAGAAGGACTTGCTACAAAGTGGCGACCAACGTTTGAGGCTCGAGTTAGGTCGAACCAATCAACTTAATTATAAATAATAAAAATCAATAACCTAACTCTAACAGCAACTCCAATAACTAAAGGAAAATGGCTAAAATCAATTAAGTTACAATATTGAAAAATCATGTATTCAAAATTTGTTTCACTTCCCTTTATGGTAAGGTATAAATAATTTAATTTATTATTAGATTTGTCTTCACATGTGAATTTTATTTTAGCACGTATATTGTAACATGACATAAGGTAGCAAGAATTCAATGGTATTTAATTATAAAATAAACAGCTGAAAATAAGAGTAAAAGGCAAAAAACTTATGAACTTAAAGATCAATAACCCAATAACCCAATAAATGACAAATGACTATTAACCCGACAGACTTGACACAATAGATCGGATAGGAACCAAAAGAAAACCAAGAGACAGTGAAGAAGAAGTTTAAGTATAATCAAGTCATTCCAAAAAAGTGAACAGAATATTGTAAATTTAGTAATGAATTGATGTCTGTAGCATATGAGATGTAGCTAGGACAATAAGATTAATGAAGGGTAATAGTATCACATGTATATTATTATTTAAAGAATGTAATAGTATAATATAATGTAGGGGGGTTAGAAGCTAACCATACCCCAAACTAATTGCAGTAGTAATGGCCAAAGGCTATAAACAATACTTTGAGCCCAGAACAAAAGCAATATTAGAATGATGACCAAAAGTGATCAGTGTGATTTGGAGGTAAATAGTTATAAATGACCATAATCACACAGTGATGTAAAGTAATCAGACAACCATGAATAAGCGTGAATAAGCCCAAAAGTGTGTGTGTAAAACTAAATAAGTAGTGAAAGTGATAGGTATAAAATAATGAAACAAAGTGAGCAGGGTAGTAATGATAGAAACTTTCTAATGAAATAAAAGTGTAGTGAGAGTGTAGAACTAAATATTATGTAAGCTAACTATGTTAAACAGATAAACAATTTGTGATAAACTGTGCACTAGTAGGTAAGATTGAACTAATTGTAGTATTGTTAATTTAGGTAATAAGATATCAAGATTATATATTAAGATAAGAGTTAAGGTATCAGAGTGTAGCAAATTAAGAAGGACTAACACTGTGTTAAAGTGAAGGGAATAGTAGATAGGACATAGCATACAAGGAACAGTTTGCCAATAGTATTATAAGAGTTTCTTTAAGTAAGTATTAAGGATTTTATTTGTGTTCAGAAAATCATAGCATAGAGTAAATTGTAGGGTAAGCAGATAGCAGCAATTAAAAGATATTGCAGGGTAGAACCTGAAAAGAAATGTTTAATAGTAAGAATTAGAGTTAGGGATACTGATGTTTATTGTTTGTTTTGTTTGTAAATTATATTAGAGTTACCAGGAATGTTAGTAAGAAATGTTAAATGGTAGTAGAATGGAATCTAGGCTCTAAGCCAAACTGTTGAACATAAATTTATTAATTTAAGAACAAATAATAATCCAAAATTAAGGCAGAACGTGCCAAATGATTAAACCATGTAAGTGGGTATTCATAGTACCAAAATATGTGGTTAACAACTAATTTTGAATAAATTATATGTAAGATATAAAATTGGGAAAATAGTAAAAATGTAATTAGCTATCCAAAGATAGGCATGAGGGGTATCAAAATGTTCATCATAAAAATTTAGGAAGAATGGTACTAATGTGATGACCATAGATATTAGAACAAAGTAGTAATCTTCAGTTGAAGATATTTTGGTAAAAATAGACGAAAAAGACGATAAATCTTAACAATAACCTGAGTTAATAACCAATGAAAAATTAGCATAATTTCTTAAGTAACCATAGCAACAAGAAAAATAACGCCAAAAAACCGTTAGATTTTCAGTAAGTCATTATTAACCAACGCCAGAGGGTGGACCGAGTAGCTCTCGTATTAACATTAAATTATTATTCTTCAAACAATTTCAAAACTATTTAAAACTAATAGAAGACAAGTACCACAGTACAGGGAATCCTGAACGTAAATTTTATTTATAAAAATTAATTTAACAAACCGTAGTGATCCAAAGAAGACGAAGCGACGCCGTGACGAAGAAAGACGACACGGACACTATATGAAGATCAGTAGAACCTCCTAAAAGAAGAAGACGACACCAACTGAAGAATTACGAGGCCTGAAGTAGCAAAGAAAAGTGCCGAGACGAGGGAAACAGACGACAGGAATTATCCATAGAAGAAGACGACAGCCCAGGAGTTATCTATCGAAGAAGACGACATCAGGATCTTGAGCAACAAGTAACTGATGAGTATAAACATTATCCCTTAAAGCGTATTCACAAATTTTGGTCTGAATTAAATATAACTATTTCAAAATCACTGATCACTATTCCGAGTCAAAATAAATGCTTATTTAAATTCACTATTTAACTATAACAAATTAACGATTATTAAGAAAGTAAATTATGATAAATAATTAACGAATCTTCTAATAACGAACTTCTGGCAAATGAACATAACCATAAATTGCTTCACAAATTTTCATTGGTGATTACTTAGACAAATGTAATGAGATATCGATTTATTTATGTAATTAGTTGTAAGAATTATTATAACTTTGTGTGTGTTAGCCGTAAACATATATTTCTGTAGCCAAAAGGACTTTACACCCCTGAGAAAAAACGATAATTTTTACTGTAAACTAGAGTAATTGACTGATTGTAAACAACAGAGCTGAGCAAGTAGCAACTACACAATTGTAATAGCCGGTGCCGAAAACGAATTTTGATGTATAATAAACCAAGTGAAATATTCTAAAGGATTAATAAATGTTCTCAATCTGCAATGCTGTATGTTTGATTCCGTTAATTTAGAATTACGACTAGTAATTATTGAAGTGAAGGCGTTAAAACGAGACGCAAGCTGGGTAATACTGCAGAGAGCTGTACGCCAATCAGGTGGCGAGGCGGCAACGTTTGCAACGTTTGAATGCGGCAGAGCAGAATACGGTTTACCCGTACACGACTGAGAGCATACATTTTGACACGTTTAACAACATTTTAAACTTTAATTTTAATTTTTTAACAACACCACGTAAACACGTCTAATTACAATATTGATTATAGCGTTTAATACACCATTTATGTTTTTATCATTATCTTGAGACGTGATATTATAGTTTCACCAGTGTATCTAACGCAACACCCTAATGGATCGTTCCACTTTATTTCTTCATCGAGTTTTTGTAGAAAGATTCCGTATGTGACAGTGGAGGTTGGGGCTTTCACAGCATGCCTTCTGTTTGGTAGTATAGTTTATTACTAATTTTTATTTAAATCATTTTCAAAGTATCAGATAATACTTTTATTATTTGTTTTCAAGTTATTTATTACAATATTTATAATTTATAGTATCGTCAATGGGAATGTTCTTGTGAACATGTTAGTAACTTAAAAGAATATAATTTGGTATCTTTGATTACTTTTATTGTTGTTAGTTGTTACGTGAGCTTTATACTGTTTTTTCTTTGTATTTGGCTGACAGTTTTATTTAATGTTTTAAAATTGATGTTAGTAATTTAGTTATTTTATAATTTTGTGATGTTCTAGCCTTTATTAAAAGCCAAATAGGTTAATTAATTTTTTGTAATTTTATTTTGGAATTTAATTTTGGCGCACTCGTTTTATGTATTTTATACTACTTGAAAGATTTTTTTAAAATATATTCTTCTGTTTCTTCTGTAATCAGTAACCTTTTATAGAAATTATTACCGTGGAATAACTATTATCAGCTTTGGTTAAAGTAAGTTAATTTGCTGACAGCTTGTGTTTTATGTTATTTATAGTGTTATATTGTTTATTTTTAATATAACAATATTTTTGGTTGTTACAGTTTTTCATAAATTTTATTATTTTCACTATGGTTTTTGTTCTTAGTTTATCTTGTTTTTCTTGTTCTATAGTATTAATTGCGTTTTCTGTTTTTATTATATTTTATATTATATATTTGTTTACATTTTAAAGATTTGTTTTGTTTAAAATTCTAGAGTGGTTAACACGTTTTTAGTAAATTTAACGGTAGGTAAATTTACGAATTTAGGTTAAACAATTCGGTCACTGCATAATGTATAAAAATGTTGGTTATATTATTTAGGTTAATTAGTAGAATAATTGGTTGGTTTATTAGTAGACTATTAAATTTTTTATTGACTGTATTAAATTTACTTGTTTTGTGTTTATTTAGGATTGTTAGTATATTGATTATTTCATGTATGATGATCAAATATGTTGGTAAACAGAAGAATATATAAAACAAATATATATAATAAACTGTATATATATAATACAAATATATATAATAAACACTGTATACAGTAGAGTGATGACTCCCGCGCATGTGTATATAATATCTGTAGTAATTTGTTTACATCATCGTTAGTTAGTGCTCAGTCCCATCCATGTATGTAATTTACCCTTTTAATGTAGACATATGACGTTCATTACTATCTTTGACTATCAAATGTAAATGTATGATATATAGAATCCGCGCTTTTCTAGTCATTATTTGATGAATAAGAAATTCAGCGTAAGAATGACAATTTGCTTAGTTACACGTTGGCTTTTGTTTTATAGTTTAAATATTATAATAGGTATTTACTAAACGTATATGAGAAGTAAATAATAATTTTCCTGTACGACTTGTTTTTTGGTTTTGGTAAAGCAATAATTTTTTGTTATTATATACCTACCATTATTAAAGCGCTAATGAGTAACAGCCCACTGTCAATTCAAACAGAATAGAGTCGTAAATATTGTGTTTGTATGGCAGAAATATTTTACGTGACATGACTGACTACACACAGGTGTAGTATATAATGTAAGTATTTTTCATGCATTTCAATATTTAAACTTTGAAATAGACATAATTGTGTTGATTACTTTATTATATTCTTCTACTCACACAGTTTATAGTCAAAGGTTTTCAAATGGAATAGCGCAATGTTCTTATTTCAAAATTATTCGCTCTTCATAAGGTTAACGAGAAAGCGAATATGAAGAGTGATCTCTGATGTAGAAGCATGTCTAGCACATTAGCAGAACTCCTCGACATTCTGTCCTTTACCGAGTGTAATATGAGAAACACTTTTGCACATACTTCACATTAGACACACTAAATACTTAATTAGTATTAGTATTCGTAATTCATGAGTATTGTTTTTACAATGTAATTGCCCGTATATGAATCTATAAGTTAATTGTTCTGATAAATCTTCACTCCGCTTTTAACCTCACAGCGTATATCCAGTATAGCTTTGAATGCCTCTGCACTCTAAACAAAAGAAGCAGCAAAGCTCGCACTAGATGATTGAAAGTTAATTTCACTGGTAAAAATGAAAGTTATCAGAATGAAAAGGATATGCGGTAAAACAAACCTTGAGTTAAATGAATATAAATTAGAATAATAAAAAGAGAAACAACTATTAGAAAAAACAGGATACAGTAAGAAATGGCTGCAAAAATTTAAATAGACAGCAGTGACTGCGGTTTCGTGTCTAAAATGGTTTCTACTCTAAGAGTTACCATACTGTTGCTCCTGATTATTCGCATCGTTAAACCACAAATCAGATTAAGAAGATATAAAACATTACATTTTTTTGACATCAGATAATATTAACTTTATCGATAATATAGTGAAGGTAAATTAAATTCACTTTTTTCTACCATATTATTTTTGCTAAACGATCGTCACGAATATTGTTTGAAATTTTTCTACATATTTCCTGTCGATACATTTGAAACGTGTAATTAAATTTTTAATAAAATCTAATTTATTTCTTGTTCATTCCTTTCCATTGTCTTAGGTAGGATTTTGCATAATTATAATTATTATGCGAGAATTATAATTTTACCATGACATTTATCCATTTTATAACTACGTTACTGAATTAAACAGATAAGAAGACAAAGCAGTCGTAGAGAGTAATGTTTATTTTTAAACAAATTGCACGCCCGTTATAAAGTAGTAGAGGTTTTATTTCCATGCTTTGAATAAGAGACTGTGTATGAAAGAATTCCTTAGCCTCTTCCTTGCGCCAAGTTCATTTTACTGCATAACATCACTTTTTTTTAATGAACGCTTCCTGCGCTTCTTAATGCACAGAGATTAAATTCAGCCAGCAATTTTACAAGAAACCGGATCTAACTGCAAATGTAAAAATACCAAAAAAAAACAATAGAAGTAAATTTTTGATTCAACGTTTGTTCGGGTATAGTAACATACATACATTGTATGAATACAGGCATATGTCACAAACATTAATTGTACTAGGCAGCCAGAATTAAATCGGCATAATAGACTGCATCTGGTTTCTTCTCCTCGTTTCGTAGAGTGAAATAAATTTGTGAACTAAACCATATGTTTAATTTAACCTCTTACAATTTATATGCTAACTTAATGATCCGTTTTGTAATTTTAATGAATGTTACACTTCAGAAGTATTAAATAGCTTCACTACTTTAATCAATAACCTTTAAATTTACGATGTACTAAATTATGTAAATTAGTTACATTGATTTATTACTCAATCAATTATTAATCTTGGAGACAATGATTGATTGATTTTATCACTTTTATCTATTAGGATTTATTTTCCATTGCCCCTCGTTGGGAAGCCATGTACAGTGTTAATATTTATGCATCTTTAATTAATTGCATAAATTAACATAAATTTTAATTATATAAATTTTATTCTTGATTGCAATTATCTAGTAGAATAAGTTTCCTTGTGCCACGTGGTGGGTAGCCATATACAATGTTATTATTTATGTCACACGTTGATAGTGTGATATACAATGTTATGATTATGCATATCTCATTTGCATAGATTATATTTCAATTAATTGTTGTCTGATTATAAATATATTAATGTTTATGAATGTGTTGTCTGTATGAACTTTATCGTATCTCTCTGGGTTTAACTAGCCCCGCAGTTGGACGCTATATACATATATTAATGTTTGTGTATATTTAGTTAATTGCATAAATTAATTGTTGTTCAATTAATGAATCTCGATAAAATGTATTAAATGTGTAATTGGTAATGCTATCAACCAAGAGTAATTAATTTTGGCTTTTACTACCAAATAAAACTCCAAGAATTAGAATATTTATGAACATGGTACTTGTTAAATCATATTAAATCGAAATCATTAATTGTGGATCCTATCTTTTAAGAAGTTATCTTGTAAGTCAGGTCTCAAAATAAATCAATCCAACACTATCGAATCCATTCTAATGTACATTTATTATAATATGGCATTTTGCATGTATTCATATCATAAAAGAAATCATATAATAAGAGTATCTACTAATATTTTCAAAAGAAATTAAATTCTATGGCACATGTAAAGTAATTGAAAGAAACAATCAAATGTATGCACTTATTCGTGCGTGGTGACGTTAATAACTATCAATGTAGCGTGCTTGAGATTTGCACTAAGTGATTTTACTTCAAAACATATTTAAACATTTACACACTTGAAACACTCATATACTTGCAGTAAACATATTAGACATATACATATATGAATAATCATATACCTGCAGTAAACATATTAAAACACATACATACAAATAAATCATACATACATTGAAATAATCATATACTTACACTAATAAAATAATATATGTGTAATATTCTATGATATTATTTATTCCTAACTATGGATTCGTATTTTATTGACTCTTTATAGAATATCTCAGGCAGTTAGTTCTAAGTGACAGGTCAGCGGTATTTCGATAAACTAGGAATTATAATAAGTGATTATTTTTGTACGTTACTCATGTCGTCGCAGTGTCTCGCTCCCGTTGCATGTTCATCTGGGTCCATTTGTTGACGATTGATGTTAATCCAGGAAACACTCGTAACTCGCACTTTCAATTGTTATACGCACATCGTTCCGGAACGCTAGTCCGCACTTCACGACATCCGTTATGAGATTTATAATATCATTACACTTTAAGTCGCGGTACTTGCACTAAGGATTCATCGACTATTCGTATCGCGTCAGTCTATTTATACGATTTTTAGTTCGATACTGTCACGCATTTATTTATCTTTCATCTTACGTGTTCGACTCTTCCGTAACGCCTAGATTGACTTCAAGTTCATTAGACGCATATAAACATTATCAGCACTTGACTCTATTCTACGGAATAATGTAGTCTCACAAATTTAGTATGTGATATACCGATTCATTCCGTTGATGAAAAAGTTCAAGTATGTTACTACGGTATTATTTCACTTCTTACAGCATTACTTGTATTGGTGTAATGCTTAGAGTTTATAAAGTTCGTTAGTCGCGCATCGTCGCGAACACTACCGTTTCGGCTTGACGATCTAAGTCTTACTCCCGAACTTCCACTAAGTCCGAACACCACTTCGAATATATCTCAGAACAAAATCTTTCTAATACTGAGATAGAAATTTAAATGTTACTCAAATACTGGGCTACTGAGATAATGAGAGAAATTATAGTAACACTGAGATAACTGAAAAACTGAGAGAATAAGACCTCGTCTCCTCGTGCATACAGTTTTTATGTCCTTCGTCTTTCCCACTCTTGTTACTCCTACGATCGCTTCATTTTCCCACCAAAATAGCTCTGATAGGACAGTTGTTCGGATTTCCCTATGTCCTCTTGTCTCTGGTCTGTGATTCTTGTGAATTCTCCACCCAGCGCCGTTTGGAGAGGGATGTTCTTCCTCGGAATTTGTTCTCTGGTCGTCGGCTTCTGTCAATACCATCCCTGTCAGTTACTCCCTTCTGAGTTCTCGTTTCTAATTGGCTGGTTGGCTTCTCTACTAGAATCTTACGTAGTCCACGTGGACACGACGAGTTGCTGTCATCAGGACGTTGCCACTTTCTTGGAATCTGCACCAAGACCTAGCTTCTGAAGTCATATCTGCCCCTTTTGGTGTAGCGTGTCGAATTATTGTATTGTTCAAACACTATCGACTTCCTCTAACGAATTTACGGGAGGCACACATCTGTGTTCATCGCGGGCGTCTCTCGTCCCATGCTACATTGTCCGTGCTCCAGCTATTGTTTTTCTGTAAGTCGCACATATGCTTGGAACAATGCTCTTAGCGATGCCTATCTATTCTTCTCGCTACTGAACGGATGCAAGGGTAACGTTCCTTTGTTATATTTGTAAAGTCAAGCGTTCCCACGCATGGTCCAGTTCGTCGCAACATGTGTTGTAGCGCGTATTGTCCCTTAACGGCTTTTGTCATATAAGTGGAAAGGAAATGTTTGTTCCTTTCGTCGCTCACCCTCGAACAAAGCTAACACGTGTCACTCTTGACGGGCTCTAATTGCTGGTGTAACTCCCTCGGAATACCCAAAAATCAAAAAAAAATCTCGAAGTAATAAGTACGTTATAAATTCTATAACTCGCTTTTCCCAACAAGTTTCATACCATTCAGGAACAGCCTGTAATATGAGTCCTGACTTGAACGTGGAAGGTCTAACGTCTACGATTCATCCGTTTTCTTGTAATTGAAACGTAATCTTTATATCGTTAGTTCATACGAAACTGAAGTAGAAAGCCTGTTTCTTCACGAAAGCATGTGGACTTAATTTTTGTGCTATTTATTTAAAACAATATTTTTGTCAGGGTCTGTGTTAATTCAAATTTTTATTCTTTGTTGTTCCGCAACAGAGATGGTTGGATTACTTACTAAAACTCGTGTTATTCACACGAGTTTACTAATTTTACACTCAACTATAAACTGTCTCATTACTTATCCTACTCTGAAAAATATTAAACACACACTTCAATAGAAAAAAATATGTTTTGGAGTTGTTTCGACACAATCATCCCCTTTAAATAAACACTGTTTTGATATAATGTAAACTAAGTAAAATCTGGTCTAAACTATTAGCTTATTAAACTTGTTTTTACAAAAACCTAATGTAGTGTCTTAAGTACAGACACGTCTTTGGACTTCTGTAAGTGTAAGTACAAAACCTCAAATCAAATTTTCATACCAAGTGTCCACATGCCAAATGTGTTTCGGGATCAATACTTTCTTATCACTTTCCTATCGTATCAAACGCCGTACACAGCTTATTCTACATAATAAGATCTTAGAAAGCCTTGCCCCAGTAATCTAGATTACTGATTTTATCTCAGAATAGTGATTTCTAAACATAGAGGTGTCGCAAAGTTAGAACAAGGTGGCAAAAAATTCTATAAGTAGAGAATTAAAATTGAAATATTGAAAATACAAAATTTTTATACTAAGATAAAGTTCTTCCACCACGTAAAGTGCGAATCGGCTTTGGTCTGCATTTTCCTTAAAAACCGTCAGATTTTATAAAATGATATAAATTAAGACGAATAGTAATTACGGGTGCCGTAGGATTTTAGGTTATTTGAAATATCGCCGGGTGCCCAAAAGCCTGGGTAGGCTTTTAGAGAAATCTAAACTCAAAGCCCAGTACTCAAAACTCTTTTAGAGAAATCTGATCAGTAACACATTTTAGTTACTCTACATAGACACGTATCATTTAGTGCTAAGGACTCTAAATTATAGTTAACGATTAGAGTGCGATACTCTCGGTAGAGAGCTAATTAGAGATTAATTATTAATTCTAAGAGCTGTCGTTGCCACGTGGCAAGGCGTACTGCAGGCAAAGACTTGCTAGTTTCTTTTTGCAAATGTCCTTAGCATATGTTTTCATTTACACGTTCTTCTTCACTTGCGCAGTAGGCTTGTGCAGCTGTCCACCTGCCCCTTGGTTTGCTCCACCAACACCGCACTCTATCTCGGATTTCAGTGTGGTTAAGCCTTGCATTCAGCTCCTTCATTCACACGGATGTTACGAATCAAGGATTTCTGTCAATTCCTAATGTCTCCTGTACGCCGCTCCGAATACGGCCAATAGCGAGTACGGTAAATCTACGCCCGCAGTCTTCTGTAGCCCTTATCTGTGTTCTCTTGTAAAGCGTCTTCGCAGTCCTACTGTCTTAAAATTTCAGGAGACAATCTAGCCACTTTACGTTGCTATACAATGGGGAATATAATTCAAAGACATCATATAAGTTCCTCCTTTTATCGGATAGCTTATACAGTTTTTTTTTTATTTATCTTTTAACTTTATATAGAGCTTTATTTTCCAATATGTCCAGATAAGTTGCCGATTTGTTAAGGGCGCAAGTCCTTTTTGACGTGAAACGTCTTTAAAATCACACCGAAACATACGGGTACCAGAACAGAAATTTGTACCGTAACGAAAAGGTCTATATGGTCTTGCCTTAATAACTCCCTAAATATTAGTCTCAGAGACGTAAGTGCGGTGTCATTTTTTAACATATATGGTCAGCTCGCTGATACGGGCGAGGGGGTTGGCGGGGAGGGGGCACAGCGATGATTGGCCAAAACCGGCGCTCTGGCTCCTTTCCATTCAGTGTAACTCAGGACTCAGACGTGATAGCGCGGTGATTCGTGTGTTTCTGTATAGAGTTTGTAGAGATCGATCGACTTAAGTAATAATAAGTGTATTTTGGACAATATTTCTATGTAAAAACTTAAAGTAAGCATGTAAAAAACTGTAGAAATTCAATATGTCAGCCTCAGCCCGTGCAAAAGCCAGCCGAAAATATAAATTACGCATATCGTTGGAAAGAGGAGGCTATGGGCCATGCACAGGTACCCCAATGTCCGGTGCCGAGCGAGCGAGACTGTTTCGGGAGCGTCCCAAAGCTGGCACGGCGCGCTGAGTTAACGACGCCGACGGCG
Source organism: Magicicada septendecula (assembly GCA_034769895.1). NCBI lineage: Eukaryota > Metazoa > Arthropoda > Insecta > Hemiptera > Cicadidae > Magicicada > Magicicada septendecula. Next base: position 165,579,597 of record CM068368.1, on the reverse strand, counting down.
GGAGCACCTCTACCGCTGCTGTCCCCGAACTAATGGACATAACGAGTGAAGATAACACCCATACATCTGTCGAAGACGTCTCCGAGCTGATGGATATCAACATCACTCGAATTGATGCGATGCAGGACCATTGGCGTGCAGCGGACGAACGCTTCAAAACGGTATTCGAAACCAATCCGTTTGGTCTATCTTGCAGCGTTTGTGATCGACTTTGGTTCGACAGAAGTTTAAAGAAGTCGAGGCTCGTAACATTCCTCTTCTTCAGACTAAATTCCCCGGCGAAAATGTAGCGGAATGTCGTTTATTCAGTACCTGTAGCAAGTCGATAGATGTCAACAAAATCCCGACGCTGTCGCGCTCGAACGGATTTCGTTATCCCCCGAAGCCGGACGGCCTGCCGCCGCTTGACCCGATCAGTGTTCGGTTGATTTCGCCGCGCTTACCCTTTATGCAAGTTCGTCGTCTACGCTACGAAGGTAATTATGGTATAGTCGGCCAGGTGATCAACGTACCCGTCGATGTGAACAACATGGTGCAGCAACTACCGAGGCGGATAGACCACGACTTTGCCTTCAACGTCAACATAAAGAAGAACCTCATTCACAAATCCAATTATCTGAGCGGTTTCGTACGCAAGTCGGTGATCAAGGCTTGGCTGCGCTACTTGGTAAACCAGCCGCTGTACAAGCACTACAACATAGAGGTTGACTGGAGTCCGTTCGACAACGACGAGGATGACAATATCGGGCCCGAGTATCAGATTGAGTCCATCGACCCCGACTCTGCCCCCGAATCGGAGATCCTGCTCGCCAGACAACATACGATGCTATGGAATGAGGAGCAATGTTTGGACATTGCCCCGGGGCAGAACTCGTCTCCGATTAACATAATCTGCGATGTTAACGGTGAGGAACTATCCTTCCCTCAAATATACTACGGTGTACCCGCCAGTTCGACCTCAACGTGCGAGTCACTCCATACATGATGTCAACCAGCGAGATTCGACGCACCGATCGGCGTGGTGCAACTCCTGACCACGTTCTCTACATGGCCATGAAGATGCTTCGCATCCGCGTTGTCGAAGGTATCTACAACATGTTTCGTAGTGTAAAGCAGACCGAGTCGATCTCGAGCAAGATGCTCGAGGACCGAAACTTTATGGACGATTGCATCGACAAGAACCTCGCCTTCTTGAAGTCGATACCGAACTCTGTTCAATATTGGATGGATTGCAAAAAAGATCTCGCCCACCGTCTTTTTTACTACCAGCGCCAAGAAGATCCACTGGCCGAAGCTGCTCAAAATACTGCATGACCTCAGCGACTCATTCAAAGACGTGCACGTCGAAGATGCGTTAATCGACTTGACTCAATCTCAGCGTAGCCATCTTGTTAATGAAGATCCGGTAACGTGCTGCGTGTACTTCAACAAGCTGGTCGACACCATTATGGCCATGCTTCAAGCGAAGACCAGATACAACCCGTTCGGCCCTTACCACGTTCTCGATTACTTTCTTCGCATTGAGTTCCAGCATCGCGGAAGTCCCCGTGCGCACGTCCTGCTGTGGCTCGAGAACGATCCGCGCGAAAAGATCTCCGAAAACATGCCGAAGACTGCCCAACTCTTGACAGATCTCTGCTCTGTCAGTCGCAACGATCTACACGGCGAGATGTATGCGAACCAAGTCCATAAGCACACGTTCACGTGCATGAAGCGCGGAGAGACCTCTTGTCGCTTCAACATACCATGCTGGCCGATGACCGAGACTAGAGTGCTGCTGCCATTACCTAAGGACGATGGACGCAAAAACGGGCTCCAATCGAGAGCCACCAAACTGCGCAAGCTGCTTGAGGAAAAGAACTACGAGACGCTCGGCGAGTTTCTAGTTGACAAGAAGCTCACGATGGCGTCTTACTTAGATACCATCAGAGCGACGCTGCGTCGTCCTACCGTGATGTTCAAGCGCGACTTCTGCGAAATCTACACTAACACGTTCAACACGTTGGTCGCGCGCACGCTCTGCTCCAACAGTGATTTTCAATTCATACTAGAGGAGTACAGCTGCGCGGCTTATGTTGTGGAATACGTCAATAAGTCGAACCTCGGCATTAGCAACCTGCATCGCGAACTTTTCAAACTGCAAGAACAGAATCCCGAGAAGGAGTACGTGCAGCTTATGAAACAACTCGGCCTTAAGCTTCTGAACACCGTGGAAATGTCATCGTAGGAGGCCGCTTGGTACTTGCTTCGTCAACCGATGAGTCGCAGCAGTCGCGAAGTGAGCTATATCCCGACTGTGTGGCCACACCAGCGTCAGAAGTCACGAAAGCGTAAGGCGGTGATGGACCAGCAGAACTTAGACGAAAACAGCACCGACGTTTGGACCAAGACTATGATACAGCGTTACGAAGAGAGGCCGGTCGAGCTCGAAGACAAGTGTCTCGCCGACTTCGTGGCGTGGTACACACCAGTCGCCAAGCGAGGCTCACCGCCCAATGCCGGAGATGAAGTAGACGACAATGCGCCGAGCGATGACGAGCCAGCGCCGGACAACGTGCCTTACGAATCAGCTTCGACAATCGGCAGGGCGTACCGAAAACGGTCCGCACCGCGAATCATTCGCTACAGATGCTACGAATTGGACGATGTCGTGAACTATAAGCGAGAAATGGTAACGCTCTACCTACCGTTCAAGGACGAAGCGGTCGAAATTCTGGACCGCAACGCGTTCCTCGCGATGTACGACGAAAGGGAAGCAGAGATCATGAACGTAATCCAACCCCAACCAACGCCAAACGTAAGGAGTTCGAATCTAACATCGACATCGCGAAGGTACTTGAGGAACTGAAGAAGATCTGCGAAGACTTCGACAACGCCGATCCATTAGCTGCAAGCAACAAGCGAGATGAGTTCGTGCGAAACGTTTTGCGGCCCGGCGATACGGAGAACAACGACGACTTGGAAAATGCCGCTAATACAATCGGTATATCGGCTGTTCGTCAACGCAGCAACGTCATGTCTAAGCAAGAGTACTGTCGCATGATGCGCAGCGCTAATGACGGCCAACACGAATTGCTTCTCGAGGCAATACATCGGCTGCACATACCCGATTCGGATCCCATTCAGATCTTCTTCACCGGCCCCGCTGGCAGCGGCAAGACCTACGTGCTCAAGTTGCTAATGGAGACGTACAATCGATACACACAACAGCACAATTCGCTGCGCAACGCCTATGTAGCCTGCGCGTCCACTGGCAAGGTACGTACGTAAACTTGGGCGGCGTGACCGTACACTCTGCGTTCAAGATTACCCAATCGAGACGAGTCGGCACGATGGCCAGAGAGGTGCTTCGGAATTTCAGAAGCATATTCATCGGTGTCAAATGCATCGTACTCGACGTGGCGAGCATGATCGGCTGCGACGTGCTACATAAGATCAATCTACGCCTGCAAGAGATCACCGGCGCACACGACCAACCGTTCGGCCATCTCAACATCATCTTCTGCGGAGATTTTCGACAGTTACCACCCATAAATGCCACACCGGTCTACAAAGTGCCGCGCAACGCGATCGTTGGAACGGCGCTGTGGCAATCGCTCAATTACTATCCACTCGAGCAGGTGATGAGACAAAGTGATTCAACCTTCTCGGCCATACTCACGAAGATCGGCAACGGTGAGAGACTCAATCTCGAGCAAATCGCTCTAATCGAAACACGCTTCAGAAGTAAAGCATGGTGCAAAAAGAACTTACCTGCTGCTGTTCGGCTCTTTTATCGCAACCATGACGTCGACGCGTACAACAACAACGCTTTCGTGCCTGAGTTCGAGAGCATCGCCGACGACAAGATGATTGGCTACAATACGCTAACGGAGGTCGCGACCGCTCGGCGCAACTTGCACAAGATGAGCGTTGTCGAGTCGGGCGGCTTCCCGTACAGTTTGAAACTAGCTGTCGGCTATCCATGTATGATTACCATGAACCTAGATGTTGAAGACGGTCTCGTGAATGGTGCGATCGGCACGCTTAAGTACATAGAACACCTCACCGAAGACGAGCAGGCGCCAAACTACGAAACGGTAGAGGTAGATGATGAACCTCAGCCGTCAACCTCAACCGGAACTCGGAAGAGAGTCCGTCTTTGGCTGAAGTTTCCAAATCGAAGCATGGGCTAACTATACAGAGTGAAAGCGAAGCCGCACGTTATGTGCAAACGTAATGTGTTAGATTTAAAGTGGACGCCCATCGTGACCAGAGCCGCCAACATCCCGCTCGGCGGGACTGTAAAGTGTAGACGTAACCAGTTCCCGGTTGTGTCAGCAAGCGCGATCACCGCAAGGTGGCACATTCAACGAAGTCGTCTGCAACTACGACAAGTCACAACAGACCCAGCTTGTGTACGTTGCGCTCAGTAGAGTCACATCGATCAACGGTCTGTATCTCACCAACGATAGAGACGATTTAAAATTTTATCACGGGCAAGGCAGCGCGGCGCCAACGGTGAAAGAAATACGCGACGAGTACGAGCGGATGGCCAAACATCGGCTGCCCACGCTGACGATGCGAGCAAGAGACTTCTGCAAGCGAGACGTCGTAGCCGAAGTCGATGAAGACGGGGACGACCTACCTCGACGACGGCAACTAGTTTTGATCGTCTCTGCTTTCAATGCTCAAAGTTTGGTGGCTCACGCGGGAGATATTGAAAACGACAGCATACTCAAACATTCCGACTACATGGCAGTTAGCGAGACTTGGATGGATTGCGCGAACACTGTGCGGCTCAACGGCTTCGAACTAAAAGCAAACAATAACACCGCGGTTGAATATCGTAGAGATCGTCCGTCTACCTTGTCCGAACCGCCGCTGGCGCGAGTTTCTGCAGCCGGAGGTTCTGCAATCTACAGAAACCTACAAAACTTCACGAGCTGCAGAGAAATCATCGTCGATGCCATCAGTCTCTGCGGCAATTCCGTCTTGAGAAAACATAACGTCGGCGACATATGCCTGGTGGACGTGAAAGTCGGAGATCGTACGCTGTTTATCCTCGGTGCCGTATATATACATCACAAAGCGTCGGCCGAAAATGTTAAGCTATGTCTTTATCAATCGCTCCTGCCATATTCAGCGAACTTGACAAAAGTATTACCGAGCTCTCGACCAGACACGGAGACTCCGATCGTTCTCTGTGGCAACTTCAATAACGATCCACGACACAACAGCTACCTCGTTGACTTCATGAAGAATGAATTCGGCCTCAACTACGTGCCCACAGAACCAACAACACTGGGCAATACCACTATCGATTGTACGTTCACCAGACACATTGATGTTGATATTATGCCTTATGTCTCTTACTTCTCATATCACAGGCCAATGTTAAACAAAATCGTCGTCGAATATTAGTCGAAATAAATATCATGTACCATTCAGTGTCTGTTTTATGTTAAAATAAAATTTGGTACGCAGTCAATGTCTCGTTTTCATTTCAATCCAATACGCTAAAAGCGACTCGCTGACATAGACGTTTCACGTTAAACCAACGGCCGTGCGCCCCGACACAGCCTCGCCCGATTTTCGTGCACAACTGATGACTGATAAGGGAATTAAAAATTGTAAGCTTAGTTGTACTGATTATTAATGTACCGAGTCTAGAGAATAAGAGAACAGCTGAATACGTTACAGGTGTTTTCGCTCTGTACTAATTCTTTGCTTTAACATAAGGAGTCCATACAAAGATACAGTTTTAAGTAATTTCCATGATGGCAATCAACGACGTCTAACACGTTGAAGACTCTGGGAACTCTGTGTTGATGAAAGAAAATGAAAGTTACTTTGGAATAGAATTCACTTGTAGTGCTGTGTACAAATTACTTATAAAATAAAATCAGAAAGCGTATGCACAGATATAAAGTACAAATAAAAACACATATGTAAATAGAGACATAAAATTCAAGGTATAAAATAGAATCTTTACAGCAAAATATATGTTTGTCCAAGTCTCTTTCCTTCCACTATAAATGGAATGATAAATATTGTTGAGCTGAAGGTACTGAAATAACAGAAATCATTGCAAACATAATTAATCCAAATCTATACTTGGGCCAAGAGTAACTTTTACTTGTTCTGAATTGTAATCAACTTGGTGGTAAAGCCATTACAAATATAACGTTTTTGGCAATATTTCAATGAAGATGGCGCTAAACAGTCAAACCTTTCTTTTCATAACACCCGTATTAATACAGTATTCAAGTACTTCAATATATACTGAAATATTTATAGATGACTAGTCGTGAAAATGAATATTATAAACAAAAGATTTAAATATTATGTGATTATATTAAAAATACAGGTTATTACGTAAATACAAACACTTTTCTAAAGACTTTTCTATTATTAGCAAAACTGCTAAAATGAACTTTCCTTATTGAATAGATATCAATAAATTAATATTACTTGTTTAAACAAATCACATTTGCTTCTGACGACAGAAAAGCAAGTTTTTCATCGTAATAAGAAATTAAATTTTGTTTAGAGCTTTATTTATTTATCATACAATTATTAATAGCTCGTTTTCTTTGTGTGTAACAATGCATTAACTTTAAACTAATTTCCAATCAAAGGTATAAATTTATACTCATACACACGCAAAGAGCTAAACTTTATTTATGATTTCAAAGTCGAGCTATTAGAAATACTTATTATATAATCAATAAAAATAAATTAAAACGTTTTACAGTGTATAAGCCGTACTATCCTATTATATAAATTAACTATCAATTCTTAGTAAATATTGTGATTTTACCACAAAGTAGTTAGTCTCATTTTATGTATGTTATAATCCACAATAAGGGTAACTGTCCTAATAATCCCACAGGAACTCTTGTGCTTCGATTCTTCTTTTGCGTCTTCACAATTCTTGGTCCCAACGAACTGGAATTAGGATCTCAGCTTACGCTGTCAATGAAGGTTATTTCGTCAACCGAATCTTCTGTATTTCCAAATATTTCCGTTAATTCAGGCTTCAACTCTTTATTGGTCTTCAATTTATAGCATGAATTGGTTTGATACCAAATTCAGCGGAATTGTTTAGTGAATGAGGTGAGACGCTTTCAGTTCTTTTTTATTGTATTCATTGATAATTTAGAGGGTTATTTAATTTGTATGATTCATTAACATTCCAGTATAATTGTTTTGCAAAATTGCTTTTTCAATTTGGATATATATTTTCTTTATATTTATTCATATATTTTAAATATATCGGTTCATCTCAACCTAATAGCTTGTAACAATCAGTACCATCTATCCAAAATCAACAACTTACTAAAAATCAGTTGCCTTAACAACCATGTTTTCTATATATCCTTGAGCCGGCATTATAGAATATTACTACTCCTTTCCAATAAAATACTCCATGCTTGGATTAATATTGAATCACATAAAATTCTCCCCTAACCTTCCTTATTAAACAGTAAATGTTTTACTAGAGTTTCGTTGGACTGGGTTTACTAAAAAGGTATTAATTTCCTTTCACTAATATGGAATTTAGGCCTATAGATTCATTTACAACCATTATAACATTATTTGGTTTTTAACTTAATTTTCTTTTTACCTGACCTACTGTACAATTAATTATTGATTACATAGTTAATTACATGAATTTTAATTTACTGGTGGTTAGTTGTTTTTACATTAATTAATTGGTTCTGGAACCCTTTATTAATTTATGACATAATTGTCAGAACTACTTGTTAGACTTGAAACACTGGTCACACTCCTGATCCAGTTTATAAACATTAATTAGAACCACAGTATCTTTCAATTTTATACAATACTGACAACTTAGTACAGTGCCTAACATTGGTAACTATACTGTGCTGTATAAAAACAAATCTAATATAAAATATAAACATAATTATTGAGTAAGTATTATTATCAAACAACATCATTTCATTTTTAACACATTCAACATACAATATAAATATTCTGTAGACCTTAACATGTCACAGTACAAAACAAACATTTCATTACATCCAATCATTCATTGGTCTGGCTCTTTTACATTTAATATTAGTCATTGCCTCCTTTTTACTTGAGGTCCTTCTCAAACATATGAACTATCGAACAACCTTAAGTCAGGGTATGGTCTTTGACCATATTTCATTCAGTCTTTTATGTAACGTTGGGGAACCTCAACTATGTTGCGTTACAATATGCGAAACTACAACCTTTCAAGAGTAAGAAGAAGAGAGCCGTTTTCATCTAAACTTGGAGTTAACTGGATTGTCTTGTTGACAAATTTACAGAAAGGAAAATTATTACCAGAATAAACACAATACCATCATAATTTTAATTACAATCAACAACCTCGATTTATTCCTAAATTTTAAGAATATAAATACACAGAAAACATTTTTTCAGAGAAATTATTTTTTTATAAATATAAATTTTAAATTTATATTTTATTTCAAATTGCTACAACAGCAATATACACCGAGTTTATTTGATAACAACAAAGACCAGGAACGTTACCAAATCGACGTTTCCCAGAGCGGAGCGTTACTACACATACACACAATAAAAATTATTCTGGGTAATATTATATCAGAACACTACTACAATTACGATTATATGATTGTTTTATTACAAAATTGAAGCCCAACAGTGAGAGCATAACGAAGACTAGGAAACATTAGCTACGTCACTACACACATTCATACATTTGATAAATTTGTTTTACTACAATATATATGTATGTATGTATGTATGTATGTATATACCTTCCTTTGCATTAATAACATCAAAATAGAAAACTATTTCAACAATGTAACTTAATCGGGCAATACAAGAACGGGATCCCCTTTTACACAGTCAATAATGAATCACTCCTGTACATGCATTCGACATGTTGTCACAAAATTTACAAGTTTTACAAGTTACAAGTTTTACAAATTTACAAGTTTATGTACACATGTCTTCCTGCTTGGAAACTGGAGAAATGTTGAGGGTGTCGAAAGTTAATAATAGAAAGATCCCACCTGTGTTCTGAAGACTGGAGGTTTGAGTTTGAGCCTGTGATTAAGATGGTTAGCAGTGGTGCCAGTAATGATGACTTGATGTTCCTTCTAGGTCGGTCTTGTTGATGTACTTGACCCTGTGCATGGCTGGCGGCGTGGAGGAGCCTTTACTGCTTGATCCAAAACGGTTGGACAGTCATCAGCACGTTCACACCCCATCTCTCGGCTGCTCGAGAACCCTGTAAAATGTTTTATTTGTACTGGGTGTCCGGAAATGCAACTAGCTCAACTCTCTCTCTCTCGCCCCGGAACACATGCACTACTCTGTGACACTTTTATTGAAACCATCAATTTGTCAACTTAAGATTTCACCCTTGTACTTTCTTCAAGCTTGTCAAAATTAAATACTCACTTTAAATTACTTAACACTTTTGTTTTGCACTCTCAATCTAAATTTAGCTTCCTATTTTTGTTTTTACATTTAATTCTTGATAGTTTAGTGTAAGATTTTTAGAGCTTGCAAACACATGCGTTAACGTGTGGAACATACAGAGACACGCCAATCAACACACATTCTCATTATTAATTATTAAGATTAACCCCCCATTATTAAATTGAATTAAGAGCGAATAGGTAAAGCTGCTTACCTGAGACCTCTTTAAACTACTCGTGCATAGTAGATGAGAATACTGCGCACATAACCAGGCCGCCAGACCACGAACCGAGCACTCGAAGTGTTGAGAAAGAAATGAGGAAGAATGATGGTGTCTGCGAAACCACGAGGGTTCAGAAAAACGTGTCGCGAATGGACGTAGCCAGCTGTTCCTAAGCCGGCCACCCAAATATCGTTGCCGGTCAAGGTCACTGCAGACTGGTTTACTCTATATCGACTCAGCTCGCTGCCGCGACACAGCGAGCAAATTCGCCCATCTCAATCAGTTAGCCGGTGTTATTCCGAAAGCAGTGGCTTTGGCGCGATCCATTAACTCGCCGGGAACTTCGAATCTCGGCACAACAGCTCCTTAAGGAGTCAGCAACAACCGGCTGATGACCAGAAAGGGAGAAACTCAAACCGCCAACGGCTCTTACAAAGATCGCAAAATTAATTTGTTCATACTCACGTATCGTCTCAGGCCCATCATCACTTTATCCGCAAGAAATTGTTTAGCGCGTTTACGACTGGCAACAGACAATGTTTACACTTGATTTAGACACGCACTACACATTTACAGATTTAGATCCGTACTACATAGACTTTCACAAAAGCAGATGCAAATATCTTATTATGATAACAAATTACTCTAATCAAAGAGTATTCATATATGACCTGTGTGGTTTACGTTGCAATTTCCATAAAATCATTTAATATCCATTCATCCAGTGAGTCTTTGATAATGGCGAATAGATGCAACAACAATCGTCATCTGTTGGCGAATTTGTATTTAGTATTTATATACATTACTATTTAGTATATACACTAAAGTTTCATTCACATACGATTATCCAAGAATTTATTGCATAGTATTCCGATAAATGTATATAATATCAAAGTAATAACCACTAAACACAACAACAGTCTTAATAAGACGGTCGACAGTTGCATACAATGTAGATAGTTATGTTGTGATTGTGTCCCCATAACATTTGACACGTAGTTTTTAGCTTGTGATACGCGCAACTTGTTATTACTTATTATTATTATTATTATTATTATTATTATTATTATTATTATTATTATTATTATTATTGTTACGACGGTCTACTTGATCGTCGTAGATACAGTGGAAACAAAATACAAGACACCAATTAAGTCACTAATCACCAGCTTTAAATTTCACAGTTAAACAGTTCTTAATTAACAACACAGTCTCTTACAACAAATCAAATAAAAATTGTTCACACGTAATAAAATGTCAACTAATATTAAACACAAGTGTATTACAATACCGCCCGATTATAAAACGCAACACTTCACTAATAACCACTTGAACGCACACAGTAATATCGCCCGATAATAACTCTCGAACCGCACTGTAATTTATCGCGACTATAACTGAAAACTAATGCCGCTGCCGCCTAGTATTTATACAGCGCTCACAGACCAGAAGATTCCAAACTGCGTGTTAGCGCCAGTGTGTACGACGTAATTAATTGCGGCCTTAACACAGACCGCGCGGCTGGCGGCTTCCAGAAAAATCTCGCGAATGCGCCGAGAATCACGTACACCACACAGATTACGCTGGATTCAACTGGGACATTCGATAAACACGTAGATTGTTCTGTGATGTCGTAACACTGCCCCCTCCTTAAGCCTGTTATTCCGAACTAGCAAACCGTCTCTGAAGTAATACTCGACCAGGCGATCTAGGTGGACGTCCTAATTCTCTGAGTTTTCGAATTCAGTCTCGTGTGATCCAAAAATCAAGTCCCTAGGAATGCGAGTCTTCCTCTCAACCACTAGTTTTGCTGGAATCACTCACGTTACGATATGTGCTGATGACCTAAACACCACTGGCTGATCCAAGTCTGTTTGGTTCCCGTCAACAACCTCTTGCGTAACCTCATCTTCAGCAATTTTTCCCTCGGGTTCTTCTATCAGCTCTGGAACAACCAAGAGTTTTTTTCTCGATACGCATAGTTGGCTTTCCAATCATGTCTTTTGTCGTTAAATTTACTTTTATTTCCTCTTCTAGTTCTTCCTCCATTCCCGCTTGCAATAGGGAGGGTTCCTCTTGACCAGACCTGTTGACTTTTTCTTCGGGCAATACCACTTGCTTAATCGAATGGTTGGTAGACCCTGTCATATTAGCCATGCAAAGATATATCTTCTCTTGGCCGACCCTCAGGACATTCTCTCTTAAGTCCACAACGAATCCGTAGGCATTCATAACGTCCGTGCGAAGAATCACTTCATCGACAATGTCTGCAACGAGCATTTGGTGGCTAAACTCGAGAAGACCCAGGCGTACACCTGGGTATCTTCTAAAGATATCATTTTTCCTCTTTACCGCAGTATCTAATTCTTCTATACAAATTTTCAGACCCCTCCTTCGTCTATACTTCTTTTTGCAGCCTACTGCTTCCTTAGCTGCTTGTATTATTATTTTCTTCATATTACTCCATTCCATCACTATATCTTCACTAGTAGGTATTACTGCAATGCATTGGTTTATTCTGTTCTGATAAAGATATACGGTACTTTCATCCTCCAACCCATAAACTTTAAAGACTAGTTCATTATTTTGTTGCTGTTGACCAAAATTATGTTTTATTTTCATCGCTTATGTAACTGTATATTTGATGTCAAAGGAAAATGATCTGAAAAAATGTCATAGCCCCTCCAGGCTTCTTTATCTTCAACTTGTGATACTAGCTTCTTATTAACTATTATATAGTCTACAATTGATCTAGAACCTCTTGCCAACTAAGTATATTTATGAATATCCTTTTTCCTAAAAAAACACATTAGTTATCTTTAGATCATTGTATGTCATAAATTCCCTCTTCCACAGTTTCTGTTTAATGTTGACTCTCCATGCGGGTCTATACGTTTTGGAATGGGATTACTGCCAAATCTAGCATTTAAGTTGCCAACAAGTATTACACTATAGTTTTTATTATACTTGTCAATTATTTTTTGTAGCGTTTGATAGAATAAAGTTGTTTCCCCCTCTTTCCCTTCTTCTGGAGCATTAACACCTATTTATAATAATGTATCATCTTTCATTCTGGCTACTAATTATAAAATTGTAATGACTGATATTGATCTACAGTATATTTTGTGGAGTTACACTGAGTCACTAACTCAAAAATTATCCAAAGATTCCATTCAAGAATGTTGCAATAAATAACCAACGCTCTACTCTTGGTGTGACTAAACATTTACAATCATCAATAACCTACATATTCCACTTGTATCAAAGAAACACGCAGACTTTCAGCATAATCTACCATCAACGAATACTGGGACATAAAAACATACTTTCAGAAATGACACCCAGCCAGTCTTAACGAGAAGACACTAGACATCTGACTTTTTACAGCTGCTTGCAAAGGAAATTTAAACCCGTCTCACTGGCCCACAGGTTCTGCAATAGTAGTCGTTTGATGATGTTTCTACCATGTCATCTCGTATTTACTTATAGCCCTACGTGTAAAAGTGACTAAATTGTATATAAATGAGGGAATAAAATGAAAAAGTTTGTTCACCTAACTTAAAAATTAAAACTTAGAGTGTTTTAACAACAGAACCGTTTTGTCAGGTTTTGAACAACTTTACAGCAGAATGACAACTAATTATAATGACATCATTTCGTTTTTACAATGATTTCAAAAACCAACAGTCACCTACGCAGACATGGAACTATTGAACTCAACCGTCAAAGAGAAACCAGAAGCACTTCTTTTTTACGCGGGCGTAAATAGCGTAAAAAAGAGCTCAAGTTTATTAAGTTTTATTTGAATTACATTAGGTCGTGTAGAGAACGAGGTAGGGTACAGCAAAACAGAGATATAATGTAGATCAGCAGAGGTAAGCGGAAACACTGAAACTAGTTAATGTGTATAATTAAATGACACATGCAGATGAATAGAGGAGCGTAGATACAAATGCTTTTGCCGTCTTATACATGTGTAACAATAAGCCAGCCGTAACGCAGGCGCGTGTACTGCTGACGTAAACCGTACAGGGTGGTTAACGTACCGGTTTGTAAACATTACCTGCTTAACTAACGCATGAATACATTTCACAAATAAAGTTACGGATAACGAGATAATATGTAACAAAATTAAGAAACCTAAGTTTATCGTAAGGTTGGTACACAATCTTGTAGTTTAATATATTTAAGTTTATACAGAAAACATTAAAAAGATGGTTAATATGAAGTAGCCATATTCACTCATATATTCGTATAATATGTACAATACACGGAACAAATGATAAAGACGACGGAAATCGCGTTATGTTTATGGGGAATACAAAATTCTGAATCTCGTATATTAAATAGATTTTCTATACATAAAAAGATGTTTCGGTAGACCAATATGAACAATGACACAACGTCTGTGGTCATAGATACTCTAGGGAACTTAAGTAGGCCTAGAGTATTGTGTGGTTGAGAACAAACTGTACTTGAGAAATGCAGCTGCACTTAACGCGTTGCTAGGCATTTAACAGTAGGCAGGGACTTCAATATACAAACATAAGAACGGATCTTATCGTTTCATCGTTCGGAACAAGTTTCGTCGTTTAATTTCGTAGGATGCAATATATCGTATCTTGGAAAGGTTGGTGTAAGAAATAAGATAGAACGCTTTAATAGAATGAATGACATTATCAAGCGTACCTTAAGGAATAAAGTTAGGAAAGAGATGTTATTAAAATTTTATACCGTGATGACGATTTCGGGCCGACTGTATGGTAGTGAAACATAGACAATGACGAATACACGTAAAAGTCGCCTGCAAAATGCAGAGATGAGTCTGCTTAGACTAATACCTGGATATATCAGGTTAGATAGGAAAAGGAATGAGAACATCCGTTATGAATTACATGTCCGACCAGTGAATGATATGTTGAGAGAATTTAGACAGAAATGTTTGATTACGTAGAACGTATGGACGCTTCCAGAATACCACACGTAAGTGCAAAATATATGCCTAAAGGTAGAAGAAGTCTGGGACAGCCGATGAAGAGATGGAAAGACCAATTATAACGACAGACACCATAATAGGTTTCTACTTATACTTGCAAAGAAGAAGAAGAAGAAGAAGAAGAAGAAGAAGAAGAAGAAGAAGAAGAAGAAGAAGAAGAAGAAGAAGAAGAAGAAGAAGAATAAGAGATCTTGCGTAACGTCCGTATTAGTGCTGCAATTATTCTTGTTGTATAAAAAAATTGAGAAGAGAGAACTAAGCCAAATTAGAGCCAGTAATAAATCAGTGTAATAAATTTGAGTTGAAGGGTAAATGTAGGCCTATGACTAAACCTTTAGACGTAATCAAAGAGACAACAAGCAACCGCAAAAGAGGAAAATAAGAAGAAACAAGGAAGAAACATGAAGAGAAAGAAAATAAAAACAAACATATTTTTATTACATAGTCATAAAATATTTTGGAAGTACAATACTGCTAATAATTTTAAAAGTTGTAAGTTGAAACAAGAGGTTGAAAAGCAGTAAGAGTTGGAGTCTGTGAAACCGCATGAAACAAACATACAAATAATTCTAAACTACAGGTAAAAAGAAGTATATTAAATTGAACTTTAATCTACAAAAAGTTGTAAATTAACAGTATTCAGGGTCTCAGTGACAGTACTAATTCTAAAATGAAACCCATTTGTATCTGCTTTACAACACAAAAGTAGGTGTAAACATGCTTTCGCCTAAAAAACAAGTACAAACTGTATTATATTTGTTTATTTCTTTGTTATACTAGTTAATTGTTTACGTCACTGTAAGTAGCAAATAATTGCTACATTCACTATTTTAATCATATGTAGTTTAATAATTGTCCAGTTTCATATTTGTTATGAACGAACGTTACAGCTACAGAGCTTACAGATAGAAATCTAAAGAATGTCACCTTAAGTAACAAATTATTTTCCTAACCGCTTGAGGACCTGCCATCCTGAAACTGACGCTGTTGCGAGTAGCGCACATCTGCTCCGCGGTTAGCTGTGCACTTAAAAGCGTTAGTATCTTGTATACATGTGTGTGTAGATTGTGTATGTATGGATAATCCGGGGGGGGGGGGGGACTGCGGTCATACGTTCATATTTTAACACATGCAGTATTCAGAACTACTTACTTACTTACTAGCCAACGCCCACCCTTGGCTGTTGAGCCATTAGGCGACGCGCTGACCAGTAGCGTCGGGCTTCGGCGATCTCGGTGTCCTCGTTGGACAGGGTGTGGTCCAAGGCCGGGCAGTCTCTCAGATGGTCGGCGTCCATCGTCGCGTGGCCGCACAACTGGCACTCAGGGGTTGGCAGCGCGTGGAGGCGGTGCAGATGTGAAGCGAGATAGTCGTATCCGGTTTTTAGTCGGAAGTTGGCGACACACACTGCACGAGGGAGGTTGGGGTTGATTGGACCGCCGGTGACGAGGCTTTCCCATTTTTTACCGGCGGCCGCCTCAGACAGTCTTCGCTTATTCCATATGCTGACGGCGGAGTTTATTTGAGCTTTGGAAGATTGTAGGGACTGCGGGCGGGTAGGCTGGGGTAGGGTTGTGCCTTGCTTGGCCAGTTTATCGGCCTCCTCGTTGCCACAGATGTTGACATGACTGGGTATCCATTGGAGTTTTAGGATCCACCCTCGGCTCGCCAGGGTCTCCAGTTTCCTTCTACAGTCTATAGTCCTTTGGCAGTCGGTTTGAGAGTTCCGTGATAGACTGCGTATTGCGGCCTGCGAGTCGACTAGGAGCACGGCTTTTGAAGGGGGAGTGATTTTTTCCAGTTCATCAACGGCAGCGTGAACTGCTTCGATTTCCCCATCGTAGTTACTAAGGGGGCTGCCCACGGCTAAGTGTCCTTGGAAAAGGCGGCTATAGTACCCAGCTCCTGTTTTGCCATTGCCCGGAATTGATGAGCCGTCAGTGTAGATATGGTAGCTATGGATCCACTCTTGCTCGGGATAATCTTCGTGGAGTAGTAGTATTCAGAACTGCGAAGCTTAGAATGAACCCAGCAGTCACATGATACTGTGTTAGCTGTCTGGCCGTTACTGACTCTACACAAATCATAATTACAGCTAACTTATGTCGTTTTAAAATGAATAGGATATAGTCATTATGTTAAAATTTTGAAAAATGTCAACAACTAATAAAAATATTAAATAAAGAACGCGTTAAGTGGAAATATAGTGTAGAAGGGTATTAACAATTATGTGAAACATTATAGTAAGCTATACGTGCTTCTTGGTACAGAAGTTATTCAGATTGAAACACGCTGTTAATCGTTTAAATTTGTAATTCAAGTTATTAAGCATATCTAAGTTAAGGTATATATTTATGGTTTACAACAGTAATTTCCTTAAATTATTAACTTGTGTACTTAATTATTTCTTTCTTACAATGTTAATTCCATTTTTCACTCCATGCAGCAAATGATTGTTGACAATACAAAAATGTTTCCCCTTTGTCTCCTTATTTTAAATTACACGATGCATTCATCATCAACATGGGTTACGTCTACGAAAGTCTATCTAGGTATGGCTATGTTACAATTTTAACTTTACAACATATGAAAGACAATATCAGCTACGCGGGGGAGCATGTTTACTTTGTGAGTGTGCGCGCGCGTGCGCGTGCATCCGAGCGTGTTCTCTCTCTCTCTCACAGAGAGACAGACAGAGAGAGGGAGAGAGAGAGGGAGAGAAAGTGAGTGAGGGAGAAAGAGAATTGTATTTTCGTTTCAACTGAAACAGTAATTTTAGAGTTCGTACGCGAACGACGTTCTCTTACAAAAGAAATATTGACCTTTCAGGAGTATCTTTCCTAACACACCTAATAACTGTCAGATTAGGTTAGTATACATAACAAATGTGAATTTATTTTGTCAATAATGTTTTACATTGCTCTGCCGCTCTTCCGTTTTTAAATATGAAGTGTTTAATTCACACTATTGCTCAGTCCTCTAGCAAACAATCATAACTTCAGCACCAGTTGCCTGTAAAAGCGTGTTTTAAAATAAGACGACCAATATTTTTAAAAACTAGGCAGTGAGTAACTCATTCCTATATTCTTTGTTCCTATAACTTCTTGGATACGTTTTTCATTCTTAATAAAGTGTATTTGTATATTAATATCTTTTATCTTAATTCATTTGTTTTGTAGTAAATATATTTTTAGAGTTTTGTGTAAGGATATATTAGTCTATTTTAATTACATTTACTGCATATAATGACTTTTTAAAATCAAGTTTTACATTACCATATAATTAAATGTAAGTAATAGTTGAAAGTCGCATGATTTCCACAAGTACAGAGACGAAGACGTTCAGAGGGATTCACCATTTTTATAAACATGCGTGTGAATAAACTACAATCCTTAATACAATGGTAGCTTTAGAGTGTTCAGTTAATCAATAAATCGTATTTAAAGAGCAATCGTGCTGTTGCAACCGCCAGTTTATGGAAGTAAAAATTATCAGAATTCGATACCTGAGTTTTAAGTAAATACTTCCTTTACGGGACTATATTAATTTTCAAGGCAATCCATCGATCTTGTGACGGTGTTTTGTCTCTTATTAAAATTTAGAGTTAATCCAACCAATGTTTCTGCGACAGGTTTGAATATAGTAAATTCCTTATCAAGTGGGATGAATCGTGTATTGGGCTTTGCGGCGTTTTTCACATAACACCAGTGAACTGAATGTTCTGTACACTATCATCAAAGACTTGCAATATCTAATATTGTAACAAGACACGGTGTCAGAGCTCATTGAGACGTTTTACACTTTCGCATTCTAGACAAAAATGCATGCACAGTCAAATTATAAACAGTTAAACTATAAGAAAATCCGTAAAAATCATTAAAATGCTCCAACAAAAATAAATAATAACTTAGACTTTACAGTATTCTTGAAGGACTCGTATTTCGTTCCTTTTGTTATAAGGGTGGGGTGCGATGCCAATGGACAGGCGTCACGTTCAATATAGCTTTATCAGTCGCCTCTAAATTCGTCGCCCTGCCAATTTTATTACGTGCTCATGACGAGCACGTCTCATAGACTTGTTGAAACAAGTAATTCAGTCGTGCTGTAATAATTCTACCCTTACAGTCTCAACGATACTTGTTATACCTCCACGACTTAGAATTTGATTGTCTCTTAAGAATTATTATTTCGTTATAATATTGGTAAATTGTTTACTTATTCAAGGTGCGAGTAGAAAGAGAGCTTACAGAGGAATTTTATGTTCAAAGGGGGCTTACACAAGGAGATGTGCTCTCTACATATTCTGTTTAACTTGGCTCTCGAGAAAGCGGTAAGGTATAATGGTATTGTTAACAAAACTGTAAATTAATAAATGGGCGAGTAAATTAACCGATTTACTTATACTTGAAAGACCGTTAATGATGGTATGGGTCGTCCAAAGTACTTGGTCACACAATATTAACATACCTTAATATTTTAGTTTTAATGTTGGTTTTTACACATCGTATTGCTAAAGCATGGTAAAAACTATTTTATATGGAAGATTAGACTTATTACTACGTATTATTTAATCAAAGAATGTTATTAAAATAATACTTTTTTCATTAGATAATTAAGTATTTTATGAATAGTTAGTACTGTTGTAAGTATACAGACTATAAGGCTGTTTTTAAAACTGTTAGACCCGAAATAGTATGATTTGAATATACCATAAAGATGTTTATCGTTTTCCCTAAAGTCAAATAACTTGAACGTTTACGGTGAAACCGAAGACGGAATAGACAATATACATGTAATATGAACTATAATTCAACGCAGAAAACGGAATAGACAATAGCTAACAATACACTGTAGTATGAACTATAATTCAACGCAGAAAACGGAATAGACAACAACTAACAATACATGTAATATGAACTACACTTCAGAATTTTCAGAACACAGTAGAATATATAAGTGTTTTCAATGGGTGTCGAGACGTTTAGATAAACTTTTTTCGATATTTCAAACATTTTTAAAGTATTCTTTATAGCCAAAGAATTATTAAATTTTAATTTTATGTTTCTTATTGTTTACTTTTACCTACCACGGTGCTGTATTGTATTCGGATGTCACGAGGGATCGCTTACTCAGTAAATATAAAAACCGAATTAAAGTTTTTAGTTTCATTTAAGTAAGTCAATTGTTTGCTTACATAAATAGTAAAACATAATAAATATGATAAAAATCAGTCATACACTTTATGAATGAGTCAGTCACAGATGTTCTTTCAAAAACATATGTCTTTACTCTATCGTATTTAGGCCTATGTCATATTTCAGTAAACATTTAGAATACCGTATACGTCAAACCAGACATAACAGTTTATTGTATTAGACAAAAGAATAATTACTTTGAAAACACAATGGCAATAATGACAATAATAAACAGTTTTGGTTGAAACACCCCGATGTTCCTGTTATAAATATTTCTGTTACTTGGAGGCACCCAGTAACTGTTTGAAGTATTTGCATTACTACTTATTATAGTTTGCAACATAATACATTAAATTTATACGCCCACATAGTTTTCTAACTGCTCTGTTTTCTCCAGAAGTTGCCTTACACGTATTCTAAACATAAAAAACGAAGTTCTAAAGAATGTGAGTGTGAAGGGACATTTGACATTAATAGTTAACATGACATAAAAGAAAATTGTTTACATAACTATTGTTATGTGTAACATCTAATTCATGCTACTGTTACAAAAATAATAATTAACATTAATCAGCATTCTACAAAGTTGGACATGTTTGCTGAAACTGTTTTGATCATACATTTAACTCCTTTGTAAATTAATACAGCATCCATACTGAAACATTTTAATTTGGATGTATGCTGTGATATAACTAATACAACTTACTCTAAACATATAAACCTTATGAACTATTTTAAACCTATTAAACTCTATTTTATATTTTAAACTCTATTTTAAACCTATTAGAACTCTTTTAAAAATATGGAGTTCATGGCTTTGAACAATATCAGCCATTTAAACTTCTTAATTCTATTAAAACTTAAACTATTACCAGTCCTTTCTGATTTTACTACTATTATCTAACATCCCCTTATACAGTAAACATTTCCACCCATACTTTAGTTGTTATTGTTATTCCTACGAATGTCTTGAGATAACACAGTGACCTTAATTAATGAAATATTGGAAATATTATCCATTTGTATATTTCATTATTTGTTAATTATAAAATATAAAAGTTATTTTATAGCATATTGTTTAAGTTATAGATACACTACAACTTGAAGTTTATTACATTTCAAAACACTTACACTAGTACATTTTCACTGTTGGTTCTGACTTATATTTGAGTTTTATTATTCTCAGACCAGACCTTTAGTCATAATGGACTGTGAAGATTTGTTTATTTTTCATCATATAATAACTTTAGTTGGTGCACTTCTTATCATACTACACAACACTTTTGTTTATAAATTATTACAATTTCATAAGGTTTTGGGATGTTATACTTTCTTTAATGGTATCAATTGGTTTGGGGTTTAATGGTAGTTAATAATAGGTTTTTATTGTGGTTCTTCCATCCTATTTCTTCCTTTCTTCTCGTCTTCCTTCTTGTGTTCATTCTTGGGTAAACCAAGGTACTCAGTGTTATCTTGTCTGATGGTTGGTTCGGAGTATCTTCTTTATTATCTGATACTGACTTTACTCTTCTTTCTTGGTTTCAGGGTATCTTGTTTATTACCTGATATTAAACCTTACTCTTCTTTCTTCTTGTGTTTGGGGTATTTTGTTTATCACCTACTCCTAATACTATTCTTTTTTCTTGATTTTGAGGTATCTTGTTTATTTCCTGCTCCTATTCTCCTGGGTAATCTCCTGATTTTTCAATATGAGTTTTCTTTAATTTATTTACTTTGACTTTTAATTGTATTTTTATTATTTAATTATTGTTTTTCTTTTATAGTGGTGTTTTCCTTTGAAGTGTAACTGAATTTCATTTGACATTCTTTGATTATATGTAATTTAATTATTTTTTATGATCTTAAATGAATTAATTATTGGTGGAATATCTGTCATGCTACAACATATATACACACACACACACATACACCCACACACATACATCCACACACATACATCCACACACAAACACAAACACACATATATACAGGCCTATGTAAAATATATATATTCAATTAATTTGTATAATTCTAATGATGATAGTTGAAACTACTGAAACATTCTAAAAATGTATACAAACATAATATATTCTTGTATAAACAAGTATTATTTGTTTATTACTATATTATTATTATATATATATATATTTCAATCACTTTCTGCTACAGTCCGTTTCTTGATGTATATAATACTATAATACTTATAACTAATTTACCTCAAGATATATTTTTTTCCTTTAGGAACATGTTTCTATATAAATCCAATTTAGCCACACATGCAATAAACACAGGACATGAATTCCCAGACATAACCAATGTAACACTAATAAAACATATACCACACAAAGGCACCATAATGAACATTTGGGAAAATTTACAGATTTACAAACATAAAACACAAAACAAATTAATACCAGAACAAATACAAATCAATACAAAACATGACACAATATTCAAAGCACTCAACATCGAAAATACACAAAATACAAAAACAGATACCACAACCACACACAATAATGCAACATTGAAGGACCAAAGACCAACAAACCACCTTAATAACATCCAGAAGCCAACACACAAATACTGCACCAGAAGCAAGATGGCGAAGGCTGAAGATGGGAGAACAGGATCTCCCGAAACATGTTCCTAAAGGAAAAAATATATCTTGAGGTAAATTAGTTATAAGTATTATAGTAATATATATATATATATATACACATATTTATTTTGCATTAATAATATTATGTCACTTTTAAAAGTGACTAAAAATACTACTAGTTATAAAATTAATAAAACAAAAGAAATATCACGTTGTTTACTGTTTCTGACAAAATAGAGACAGAATACTGAAAAAAATGAAATCCAATCTCAGTTCTACATTTTATTTATAAATAACTGTTTGTGTCTGTGTGTTCAGTAAAAGTTATTTTAGATTTGCAAATAACAATGTAAAATACTGAGTCCCTCTCTACAGACTGTATTTCAAACAAGTAACATCTGAGACTGTTTCACCTTTGTGAAAGGTTTACTGAAGTTCAAAGGCGCTCACGTGAAAATTTTATTGGTCCAATGTAAAGTTTTAATTGGCAGATTCACTTAAAATTTGAGTTCGTGTGTGATCAAAACGTAACCAAGAAAACAATATTTGTTTTTGTTTTTAGTAAATTCTTTACCTTAATTAAAATTACAGTAAAACTTTACTACAATTAAATCACAGTAAAAATTACAGTAAAATTAAAAGTACTTTAATCTTTTATTAAAGAAACCGATTTCATTAATTAATAAATTAATAACTAAATAAGTATTCAATTTCACAATCTGACAATTAAATAATGTTGAAAATATGAATAAAATATTATATAATAACGATGTTAGCGTAAAATCTCAGTTCACCTCCGTAGACAATAAAACAAATAATCAATAACAGTGCTTTTCAAAGTAAACTATAACGACCGATAAATTTGTTGCTAACCGCCAACAGGGAGTTTAGAATTGGAAAGTATTCTAAACTCCAAATAAAAAGATATAGGTATTTAACAAAACAAATAACGTTACTAAATAATTTATAAATTAATGAAATTTTTTGTATGATTTTGATTATTTATTTTGCAGGCAAGTTCGACGACTCTAAAGGATTCTCTCAATTTGACTTGATGCTTACATATTATGCTCAAACTTTCTAGGTCTAGCGTATTGCACAGCGTACACTCATTTGATGAATAATCATGGTGTATTACGAGACAAACAACATACAGTAATTATTAAATAAGTTTCTTGCATTACTAAGATCTTTTGAAAACAGCTGTCATCAAACTTGCATTAATAAACGTAAGGAATCCCAGTCAAATTTGTTGAAAAGCATTTTTTTCACTTTTTTGAATGGACTATTAATCTTAAGATGGTTTAAGCAAACGAAAAATATCTCAAAAATTATAGTTCAAGATTTTCTGAAGTAATAATCTAATCGTTTTAACAAACTCTCTTAGTGTCACGTCACACAGCTTACACTATTGAAATCTCACATTATTGACGTCCTTAATTGTAAAGGTTTATTTTACGAAATCTTGAAATAACACTGAAGTTGAAATGTTGTAAGCTATATTATACCGCAGAAAATGTCAAATAATAACTTATACACATCTCTCAAATAACAACAGACAAAACTACTGTCAAGAACGCGTTACTGTTTCTACGGCAAAAAACTTTGATATGTTCTAAGAATGTGACTGTCCTCGGACAACCACAATAATAAATTTTGGTATTCCTGTTTTATAAAGTATAACTCGCTTTCAGAATCTAAAGACTTGCCATGATTTCACGGAATCGTACACCTTTCGCGCTATTATGTAGAAGCTTGCAAGTTTTTGTACCACCGTGTTTTTAAGTGACTTATGTGTTTAAAAGCATTTTGATCAGTTGTGTTTTTTTTATTTGCTCTTGTATCTGCTTGAGAATTTCCAGGTATAACTTTCAAAAAGCTGGAGAATGAATTACCTATTCCCAAAGATGCAGGCCGTTTTAGTTAAGTTGGTGTATCGTATATAAATAAAAATACGTAAAAATAAAAAAGAAACAGTTTTTGTGAATAACTGTGAACAAACAAAAATAAAATGTAATTTAGTAAATACCTTCATACCTTCTCAATACTAGGTTATGGTAAAAAATTAAATATTGTACATGAGAAAACATTAGTAAAGTAAAGGAATATACACAGTAATACTTGTGCGGAAAATCATATTATAAACACACATCAGTACAATAGCTTGAGGTCTCAGCAAGTATTACAATGAAAACACATATGTGTACATGTACACGTGTGTATATACATAGATGTACGTGTTAACACACACGCAACTTAAATGCCTCAGAAATGCTGACATTCATTGTCTTCAAAAGGGTTTATAAATTGTTCAGTTTATTACAACTAGAAAAATGTTGCCATTAAATTCTATCAACCTGTTAATCCCGCTGTTAGCTGATTCAGCGTTTGCTTCGCTGAGTAATTCAATCAAGCAAACTCCATTCCTACAGTATGATGTAGAAAAAAAGGAAAGCTTTACCTGAAGACAAAAATTTAAATTATGTAACAGTTTTAGCATAGCTTATCGTAGAAAATATGTTCTTCTCATGCAGACACAGAAAACTTACTTTCATAAATTCTTGTTAGGAATAATATTTATTCATTCATCAGAGAATACAGTAAGTTCTCTGAGAATTAAGTAATTAAGTAATTCGTCAGACAATGAAGTAAACGACGGTCGTAAAACGCTTTGTTTTGTATTTATTTAATAAATTAGGCAAACACTCTCCTAAGCGAAAACTAAACAAAAGATATTTATAGATTGGTCGAATTTTAAAACTCGATGAAAACTAGCAGTATATTTAGTTAACTTTTTAAAAACCATTCCTAAACTGTAATGTATATAAATCAAAATATACAGGTTAAGATGAGTTGGACACATAGAGAGAATGAAGGAAGGACAGCCTACGAAACATATTTTCTACCAGACCAATGGGTAGTAGAAAAAGGGAAGAGCCCGGAGTAGATTCAAAGACCAGATAGAGGAGGACATCGGAAAGCTGAACATAAGAAACTGGAAAGCCAGGGCACGCAATAGGGAGGAATAGAATCGACTCTTGGAACAGACCAAGACCCACCAAGGGTTGTAGAGCCACGGCTAATGATGATGATGACGAAGGCGATTCTGATGATGATGATGATGAGGAGGAGGAGGAGGAGGAGGGGGAGACGACGACGATGATAATGTATATATGAAACAGCATATACTCTATAAATTATACGTATTCGTTATCAATTATAATATACTTTCTACAATAAAAATGAAAATTCATTAATAACGATAACAAAATGAAAACAAAAATAAAAGAGACACTGAATGAAAATTTTTGAATCAGTTATGTATTTATAGAATAGACAATGACCAAGGTAAACGTATTATTCTCTGGCTAGAAACTGACATTATTAAGATAAAATATTGTTCCTTATTTTACGCAGAACTCAACCTAAGACAACGAAATGACATAAACAAGAAATCGATCACAATTGATTAAAAAGTTAATGAATCCTTTCTAATATATCAACAAAAAATATGTAGAAAGCATTGAATCACCATTTGTGAAGAACTTTCTTACGAAAAATAATGTGATAGGAAAAAATGTGTATTTAGCTATTATTTACTAAATTGTGTATAAAGTGAATACCGTATGGAGTCAAAAAAACACAACTTTTTAAATCACTTAATTTAACATGATTTACGTTTGTACGATACGACTTATCAGTGGTGACAGTATGGTAAATTTATAGCGGAGCTCTTTCCAGACACAAACACTAGCTTTTGTCGTCTAACTATGTGTAATTGAATTTTACTGTATTTTCTTACTGCATCATCTTGTTTTCTATATTTGTTTCTAGGTACTCTCTATATGTTCGAATTTATATTCGAAAATCTCAAGCTTTGTTGTCCGCATATCCTTTCTTATCCTTCAACTTTCTTTAGTTACTACTGAAATTGTCAAAAAAAGATACAAGTCATATAAAAACTGCAGAGATGAATTTCTTGAGATACGTAAAGGGATGTACACAAATCAATAGAATTACAAACGATGTGATAAGTCATAAATTGTGCATATTCTCTGTAAATGGAAGAATCAAGGAACGTAAGCTGAGATGAATTGAACATACAGTATAGGTAGAATGGAAGCGAAAGGCTACCTCAAAAAGTTGTATAATATGCGCATAAAGGGGAAAGAGATGTGGAAAGACCACGCAAAAGATGGCTTGAAAATAGACACCATAGACAGACATAGAAGTGATGTCGCCTAATCCTGGAATGAAGAAGAAGAAATTACAAACATGGAGAAGAAGAAGGAGAAATTACATACATGGCTGGGACTGTGATACTGTCTAATGATATTTTATATGCAAACTACAATACAAATATACATACGCACGCCCGCCGTCTATCACTCTACTGTATATTTATGTGTGTTGTTTATTTTCAGTAGATTTCAGCTAAAGTGTGCATTCCTTGCAAGTAAACGAATATGCCGTGAAAGTCATTCCGGATGGTAATACAGAAATTTGCAAACCAAACGTCCACTTCCAAAACTTACAACGGAAATATTAGGGACTTAAATTAAATTCAACATTGTGCATCTCTTTTAAACTGGAAAAAATTTCCAGTTTTTAAACTTAATAATATACAAACCGTCAAATTCTAACGCAAGAAATATGTGGACAAAGAAATATGTGGAATTATCAAGCCATGCGTTTTCAGTTAAAATTTATAGTAAAGTTAAGGCGACGACATAAGAAAATTAGCAGCAAATTCCGCAAAGCCTGCACAAACGCGGGGCGAGTGACCCTGAACTAAGTAGTAAATCAATAGTCGTAGAAGTCACACAAACTTTACACAGCATCCACGTAAAGGATTTTACACAACAAATTAATAATATTTTTGTTCAACTGGAATAATAATTTTAAGCCTGCATCCTCAATATATGAAATCATTGAAGTGCGTTTGAAGTGATTCAAAAATTAAATACACTGTGCTTACTCTTACGATATGTTCTCTGTAATAAATTAATATTTAGATGATAGTCAAAAGATTTCATGGCAACATCTTATTAGTAGAGTAATTATATTTGTTTTAAAATGCGTTAGTTCTGAAAGTTTATAACGTTTATAAGCTATTTTCTGCTTCAACAAAGGTTATCAACTTTGTAGATGCTGTCAGTTATACATATTTTTTTAATTCTGAAACGATTTTATTTTAACTAAGTACCAAGTTCAAAATTTAAACTGCAGTCCCCCCCCCCCAGTTCAGAAGTCCAGAGGAACTACGCTTTAGAAGTCTTGCCTTAAAGTATACACCGTGAATATAACACGTATTTAGTAAATTCTTCTTGGAAAATTGCTGTGATTTATGTAAACGTTCCCCTGTAACTGTATAATTAATCGTCAGGAACAAAATTTGTATAAATGGATTACGTATGGTACTGACAGTAAAACTGAAAGCGCACCATAAAGATTAACGAAATGCTAAATAAAATATGAACCGAGAATCTTTTAAAAATTACATAAGTTAAATTTTAATATATGTCTTAGGCTCGGTGGCGTGGCGTGGGTACAGAACAGCTGTTGCCGGTTGTGGTAGACCTAAAACTTAGCCTAAAAATTAATTAGAATTTTTTGTAGTACCAAGTGTTTTTTTAGGGCCAAAATATTCTGTTTAGAACCAAAATATTTTTTAAGAATATTTTCTATCATTCGCTGGGAGAAGAAGAGGGCCCCGGTTCAACGGGATCTTACTCCATTATACTGACTCAGAATAAACCAGGACACAAATAATCGAATTAAAAATAATAAAGACCGACAGAGAAACACATGACTAAACGAACAAAACACAAATACGTAGATAGTAACTGCTGCACGGTGGTTCGGAAACGAACATTGTGCCAACTGAGCGTTTTGCCGGTTTATACAGCGGCAACACATTGGGTGGACGAATGAATTGGGCGATTCAAAAGACGAGTGAGTGGGGGCTCCACAGTTTATACAGTGACAACTACTACGAGGTCAATGACCAGACGCAGTAAAACATTGCCGTTGTCCGAGCTGGCAACACAAGACGGTGCAAGTACACAGCAGTTCGAAAGCAATGCTATGCTTTTCTTCAAGTTTCCCTACTAACATTGTTCGGATTTCAAATTATTCAGTGACTAAAGTATTTATTCCCTGATACAGTTACTATTATTTTCTCTTATTTCCAGTACTGTTGCCGCCTACTGCTTAGGATAGTTTTAGTTTTAGGTCTTCCCCCACTCCGCAGTTTATACAGTGACAACTACACTGGCAACTATACTTCTCACACGTCGTCTTACGTTCTGACTTCTTTCAATATAGCAGTACGGGCGTCAAAGTATGACACCCTCTTATTTCTGAGAGAACAGCTTCCTTTCAGTTGTCCACAAGGAAAACAAAATGTGTTCAATACTCCGTGAATTAAGAAAATACAAACTCAGAAGCACTGCGTCTGTCACAAAGTAGTTGAAATTGAATGCTTAAAACGTGATTAAGTATAATAAGTATTTTCAAATCTAGATTATTGTTAGATAATTTTTGCTTGAAAAAATAATCAATAGTATTTTATTATTTTTGTTTTCAAAATTACAAATATTTAAGTAGAAGGATAAAAAAACTGATAACATTTTCTTTTATACATAAAATATCGTTAAGGTGGCAAGTAAATTTCTCTGTAGTTTTTAACACAGTAACATAAGTTGAAATAACAAACTTTTCAAAAATGCTGTCAAAAAGCAATATTCTAAATATATTTACAAATATTTGCCAAATGTTTTAAAATTATGAAATATGAATGATTTTATAAAACTGATTTTTAAGCTTTCTGACTTTATGGTCCAAGTATATTTAACTTTAAACGTACAAAAATTAAAAGTTACTTTTGCGTTTCATGCAAAGCAGAATGCGTTTCGTCTTCTGATATAAAATCCTAAAGTAAAATCTACATATTATATTTAGTATAATACTGCAATAGTGTAATATATATTTTATCAAAAATTGGAAAGTGTGAACATTTTCTAACAATAGAGCGTGTATAAAAATTTCACACTAATTAATTTCAGCAATTTATAATAAAAGTTATTAAATACAAAAAATATTGCTACGACATTGCAGAACGTTCTACGTGTATCTCGGCTAATCCAACAGAACCCAGCTGTAATGTGTGTGTGCGTACATATTGCTGATACTTTGAGATGAAAGACAATTACGTGACACTTATCACGAGTCAACAACCGAGGGTGTTCCAGACTTCACCGGTCCGCGCGCACTGTCTTCAAGGCCGCAAGCATTTACGCTCTATTTTCTTCTAGTAGTGTTGATGCGTATTATGGATTATTCTGGAACACTTGTGCTATCTATTTAAACAATGACAGCTGCCGCTTAATTTCAGTTTAAGTGGCGATTTATTCCCGTGAGGTCCGAAGTATTGTGGCTAGTGTTATGTGTTTTATAATTGTGCAAGACTCGTTTAGTTGACATTATTATTGTGTGGACAGATTAACTTGAATTATTGTACAAGTATAATCTTGTTGAATAACTTGTTGATTTCGAACTGTTAATTGTGATAATTAAAGCTGGTGTTTAGTGACTTAATTTGTGTCTTGTATTCAGTTTTCCACTACACTATACGACGATCAGCAGACCATTGTAACAATATTCTAAACAAAGATTATACAGACTGACAGTCTACGTATCTTTCACTAATCTGTATCTCACTTTCTCGACCTCTTCATCTTTAATTTTGACCACCCGTTCTTCACCGTTTGATTCATTTATTGATTTATAGCCTTCAAGTTATAGATTTCATGTCCTACTTCCCGATCCTCTTTTCAAAAACACGAGTTAAGCAGACAATGGGATAAGACAAAGGGATGTATCAACATCACACCACACATTAGCATAACTCTATTTAGCCTTTTGAAACCGACGTGAAACAAATGTTTGTTCAAGTCACTTTGAGCAATAATAAAAGCATTTGTTCTCGTTTTTTTTAAACTGGTATTTTCAATCCTAATGTATTGTTTTTTAGTTAACTATACCAGGTCATCGAGCTGACGCACAAAACTAAATGAGATCCCAAAGCTAACAATTGTAAAAGTTAAAGAAACCTTTTATATTCTGAAGATCGTAAATCCCTAATTCATCACGCACATGTACTTTTTCTTAACTTAGATTAGTTTTGTAATAATTTAACGCATGACAACTTAAAATATCGATGACAGACTAGAGACAGTATAAGCAAGCAATATTTTTATTAAAATAAATAAATATGTACTATCTCTTCTTTGTGGCCATGAGAGTTAATAATGCGATAGGACACGAATTACGCAAGTCTGTAAGTAATCGCGTGCAGACGGTGAGTTTTACAAGTGACAAGTCTGACATGCAAACAGTTGTGTCCATACTTGTTACATACCAGCTACGTTTATCCGAGTCGTCGGCACACGTACACTTTATTGTTCGAAACGAAGTAATCGTAGTAGAAGTACTACTCCTTCGATATGACCGCCTTCAGGTAGTATCCCTTTCTTAGACACGTGACCAGCGCTTAGTTCTGTTACGCGGACCGTCTTGGTTGATTCAGAAATCTGCCCAAAGCCTCAAAGAACCATACAACATTTCTGGAGCCTTTAAACTTTAACAATGAAGGAATGGGTGTTTGCAATTACAGATATTGAAAAAAAACCATTTCCTACCTCAGCGCTTTAATTCTCGTGCACCGGTTGTGCTATGTATAATTTTAGTTCAACACTGCGTGAACCGCCACCCCAGTGCTTTATAGTAAGGTAGCCACAAAAGCAATAGTAACACTTTTAGAAAAACGCTCACCACCCCTTGTCGTACGTATTTAATTTAATAAATATTGTTAGAGCTGATATTTTTTGTGTAACTACACAGTTACAAAGTTGCACCTGCTTGGAGATGTGTTTGTCATTTACATGAAAGTACTAGGGGTACCCAAAAGTAAGGTCTCCAAAGGACTAGAGCCGCAGGGAAATATTTTGGGCGGTAGTTGGCAGCACTGCTGTGTGCGGCCATCTCCCCTCTTTCAAACAAGCGGTCACTGAGCTCGCTCGGTCGATTAGTCTTGGCTTGGCAGCCGTTAAGAATGGAACTCCCAATCGCTGTTCCCGCCAAGTGCGGACTTCGCGAAGTCATTCGATTTCTTAACGCAAAAGGTGTCAAAAACGTCCGCAGGTGGTGTAAGGAGTTTCAAGCTGGTCGTACAGAAATTCATGATGACGAAAGAAGCGAGATACCGTCAGTGTCAGACGAGGCGATCAGGAAACTTGACGAAGTCGTGCGTGAAGATCGGAGGATCACTATCCACGAGCTCTCTTGTTTCCTTCCTGACGTTTCGAAATCCACCATTCAGAGGATTGTGACTGAAAAGTTGAAATATCGGAAGGTGTGCGAAAGGTGGGTTCCGCGAATGCTCACAGAAGACCACAAACGGCAACGCGTCGAAGCTGCCCGCGAATTTCTTGAGCGCTATGCAGACGAAAGAGACGACTTTTTGAATTCCATTGTCACAGGTGACGAAACGTAGGTTCACCACTTCACACCTGAATCCAAACGACAATCACTTGAGTGGCGGCATCCAACTTCGCCAAGGCGGCGAAAATTCAAACAAACACAGTCTACCGGCAAGATCATGGCGACTGTGTTTTGGGATCGGAAAGGTGTATTGTTGATCGATTTCATGCCTACTGGGACCACAATAAACGCAGATGCATATTGTGAGACACTCAAAAAACTCAAACGGGCGATTCAGGACCGGAGAAGAGGAATGCTCACCAAGGGCGTGTAAATTCTTCATGACAATGCTCGCCCTCATGTCGCCCGCGCAACCGCCGATCTTCTGAACCAATTTGGATGGGACATAATCACCCACCCCCCCTATAGTCCGGACTTGGCACCTTGTGACTATCATTTGTTTACACATTTGAAAGAACATTTGGGTGGAATGCGATTCGACGACGATGACGAGGTGAAAGACGAGGTCAAACGCTATCTCAATGACATGGCGGCGAGTTTCTATGACACTGGCATACTAAAACTGCCACAGCGGCTCGAAAAATGCATTGAACGTAACGGCGATTATGTTGAAATATAGTGTGTTCTTATGCTTCACAACCATGCAAAACGTTTTGATAATAAATTTTTTTCTATTTTTAAAAAATATGGAGACCTTATTTTTGGGTTACCCCTCGTAGTTTTAATTACTCTTACTTGCGGTACGTGCTGTGGCGCTAAGAATCAAACTTTGGTTTTCATATTTGAAGTAAGTAAGGGTTAAACCTAGTTGCAAAGAGCAAAGCGTTACAGATCATAGGGTGGTGCATTTTAATAAATATAAATACTATAAATATATTTAAGGCTGTTTGATCATATTGTTACGAGGATAGCATTAATTGTTATCTTTGAACAGTGTAAAAAATTGTTGAACGTCAGGAAAGCTGAGACAAACTCTATTAATACTTTTCTAACCAGTGTGGCGATACATATCACCACCATGCATAGAAGAACTATTAAAATAAAGAAACCGTAAATAACTAAGTACTAGAATAAATAGTAAATGAAAGGAAACTTACTAATAAGGGAGTATTAAGCAGTGTATTCTGGTTCCAAGCTACAACAAAACAAGGGATGAAGCAAAATAAATGTTAAAGCAAGGTAATATTGTAATCATAATGAAAATTAGAAGAATATAAATTAATAACGTGATAAACCCAATAGATATGGTAAGTGAGCGGTATGAACAAACCCAACGATGAAACAACTAACTGAAATAAAGACATGCAACAAGCAACAAGACAGTGAGGACCACATTAATGACAAGACAGCACAAAGGAATGAAGAACTAAAAAATAACAAATAACAAAAGAAAATAAAATAAAAACATGTTAATGACCACGTAAAATGTAAATAAAAAGTACTACATAAATCAATAACAATAATACTAATTAAAAGAGATAAGATCAGAAAGTAGGTAGATTTGTAGAAAATGCAATACAATTATGTAAATGAAAGTAAGAAAAATGTGCAAAGTTTAAGAAAAATTGTAAAAACTTATATTGTAAGGAAGTGAAGTGATTAGTGTACAAGTTAGGAAATAGTGATGATCAAAGATCATGTTATAAACCAGTGGGGAGGGAGAAAATGAAGTAATGGTCTTATGTACAAAACAATATACATTAAGAACCAGTAAATAAAAAGTTATATGTGTTTAAAGGGTTCTATATACCCAGGAGTTATTACATTATAATTAATTGCGGAAAGGGTTTTTGTATACCCACAGGAGGTACCATGATATAGTTAATTGTTTGAAGTATTTTTGTACACCCATGATTTATTGTGTTAGAATTAGTTATTTAAAGGTTTTATGTATACCCACAGGATATTGTCTTATAAGTAAGTGTTTATATTTTATCGTGTTATAGTTATTTGTTAAAAGATTTTCTCACTTTTCAAGAACAGTAGTTATAAGAGCTGTTCAGAAATATCAATATCAGGTACGTGGTGAAACCTCATATTACGTAACAAATCATTGTAAAGGAATGGCGAAATGCTAAACCTATAGGCCAAAAGAGGTGAGTTGAACTTAAACAGTAAAATGCCCAAAATAGTCTTAACCAAAACCAAATAAAATCAAATAGAAGCCTGACTTTAATGAAACAGGGAAGGTATTGACAAAATTATATGTAAAAACTCATAATTGTAATAATGATATGAATAAGGAAAGTAATATTAACACATAAGATAAGCCATTGAACTGACATGCTGTCAATATTATTGTTATTATAAGAAAATGAAGAAAAGGTATTTAAAATTGTAACGTTATATATAATGTAGAAGTATCAGACATTATTGTTAGTAATAAGTAAAATATACAACACTATTAGGATATATTTAAATAGCAAAGAAGGCAATAAGAAGTGTTAAGAAAAAATATGTAAAAGCCTAAAAACTTAAAATTATAAATGTGTTAAAATAAGTGGTACTGGGTTGAAATGGGCTACGTTCAGTATCAAAATAATTCTATTTTTCCAAACAACAACATCGTATAACCCAAATTTAACTCAATCTAAAAATAAATAAGGAGTAATTTGAGGTGACGGATTTAAAATTTACAGATTTCGAGTAATTAACGTCACGTGACCAGGGGTCGGGAATAAGAACTAATCAGAGCTCACAAAAGCTTGGTCAAAATCGCTAACTCAACGAATTTTTCGAATTAGTCTATTGTTAAAACTCGAGCTGTACAGATGAACTCCATGTAACAGAGAATCACATTTTGATGAATAATTAATGACCAAAAGTAAAAATAAAGAGATGTCGATACCAAATTAACAAAAAACATTAAATAATTACACAGGCAAACCATACTAACAGAAATAATTGAAAACCGAATGGCAAGATGATGAATTACACAAACTAATACGTTCCCAATATGAAGGTTGTATCAGCGATCCGGTGAGATTGGAATATCCTAATAATAAAATAGTCACACCTTTACACAACACGAAACACGAGATTCACCAAAAAACACTGTTAATCCAGACACTTGTGAAATTCAACCAAACTTTATTCAATAACATTGTGGACATAAAACTATTAATACATTATTTAATTTAAAGAAATTGATTGAAGTAGATTCTGAGCTTACTCAGAGACAGGCCGACGGCCATTTTGTATGATATTCCGCCATTTTTATTAACATTCAGATATAGACTCTGTACTTGAATTCAAACATTATTTTAATTGTATTATTTATTAAGAATGTTAACTAACCAATTGTGATATATTGTATTTTATCTGTAGGCATTTTCTGATCTTCCTTAGCAGCTCAAAGTATCCACGACCTGATATAAAAAATAATATTGTTATTCATTTTAAACATTGTATTTTTTCGAGTCGAGCTTGGTGAGCGAGTCGATACGGTTACTATCCTTTTAGTTTCACGAACCGTTGTACTTACCCTGAGTTTAAAAATCATCCAATAAATTGATTTGTTAATTGACAACGCATATTATTTCTTTAAAGTAAATTAAGATAAAGGATTTGCAGGCGGTAAGGAAGAAGAGGAATACGGCGATAGTGAGGAACGTCAAGCAATTGCTAGAAAATTACAGGTAATCTATAAGACTGAGTCGGATCACCAATCGATTGTGAAGTACCCACACAATCTATTTTTAATTATTAAGAACAATTATTTTTGGCGACTTTTTCAAACCGTAACGTCAGCGACGACCTGTTTTTGCTTGATAATTCTTATTTATTAATTAAAGTAGCTTAATAAAACAAACCAATTAATAAAAAATAATCAAGTAAATGATAAATAATAAATTTATTTCAAAATTAATAAATTAAGTAACCAACCAACTGAAGGAGTAATAACTCCGGTTTCTTACAAATTTATTTAACCAACGTGCAGCTAAATAAACCCTTTGTAACAGGAGTATTACACCAGGCATACTCGTAATACAATAATTATGGTTATACACTTGTTCAATACGCACAGCAGAACATGAACGAAATACGGATAACCAAGTTAAATAATTTTACTAGTATGGAAACATACAAACAAAGTTAAATATTCGATAGTTTTATTAGTGCACTTTCACATAATAACACCGACTAAACATTGAATTTCTCGCATTTTTAACGCTGACATAGTTTGCCGAACTGAAAGTTCAACTAGCCATGGAGGTCCTATAGTACTTCTTATTTAGCAGGCAGAAATAATTTTGCGTCTTAATAATGTTTTTGAGAGAGTTCAAGCTGTCTGGAGAACAATTGGATAGAGCCTCAGAAGTGTAACGGAATCAACAATTTACTACACAGTACGCATCCGCAGGGATCCACAGGAATTATTCCATCCTTCTGTTTACACAATGCACGACAAGGATCTTGTATGGAATGCACATTTCCCATTTCATCGACGTAAAACGTCTTCTTAAAGACTGTTTCTCCTGAACTGGCAAATCGTCTCTTAAAGTAATATTTCATCAAGCGGTGTAGTGGGACGACTTTAATTTCCGTCCCAGTATTTACTGAGTAATAAAATGTAAGGTTTCGTATTTTAAAAAATCTATAATTAAGAAAACGTGAAACTATTAAGATGTTATGAAAAAATAATTTAATTAGACAAAGTGCACGATACGTCTAGTCATCAATTTCTTTTACTGTCACGAATTGCTTCTTTAGTGCCTTAGTTAAGTGACAAAAGTAAACATTTGTCATTGGCATCATTCTTATTCTTAACAAATTTAATTATTTTAAATTAATTAAAATTAATTTAATTATTATTTAATTATTTTAATATTAAGTATTAGGTAGTCTGTTCCAATCTTTAAAAAAAAGATTTTTAAAAGTAAAAAACTAATTTTTTAAATAAGCGCAGGTTTGTCATGTTAATTCATTTTAAATTTTACTGATGAGTTTATATTTAATCCATTCTTCTTCCTCATAAACTCAAGTTAGTACGATTACAGATTTATATTTTAGTAAACAAACCTTACTTCTTTAATGAGTTATTCTCAGCTTGCACGCATTAATTTTTGTAAAGTTTACGCTTTCTAACAAATTAAAAAAGTAAAATACCTGTCCCAATATTTAGTATAGGCCTAGATCTGTCAGTCTGTTTTTTAAGATAGGGCTAATAAGAAAATTTTATTTCAGATATAAATATTAATACAAAAGCCTGTTTAAACAGGCTTTAAAATTATTGATTTATTCATTTTACCGACTTAAGATGATTTATTCGTACCTTAGTTAAGTGACAGCATTAAATAATTTCCAGTAATGAAATTTGTATTAATACAGTTTAAAAATGCACGACAAGATATTAGTTTAACATTTTGGATGTAAATTTTAAAAGGTTTGTACTAGTTATACTCACTTAAAACTTTTACATAAACCTACATATTTAAATTATTTTAGTTCCATATTAAGTGAGATTATTATAATTAATGGTTTGTTAGTTAACCAATAACTACCGTGTTTTAGATAATGGTTTCCCTATTGTTTTACGAATCATACTCCATTTCTTAAGCTAAACATTCTCAGTTTCTAGTTAGTTATTTCTTTAAAGCATGCGGTTTTAATAAATAAATAATATCTCAAGTCAGGTAAGTTTCATGTGGACCTAGACATGTGATAAATAGCCTCTCGCATGGCAAGCTCATCATCACAAGACTTAGTTCTTACGATTTATTACCTGTGGATACATATATCACAAGCGTTCGTGATACATATTACTCACCTCGAGGCTTACATGCACTAGTTTTAATATTGGATAATCTTACGTTTAAAAACAAGAGACTCTTTTATGCATTCATATTAACGTAATGCTTTGTACGCCCGAATTTTCGTATACAAATTTATTCTAAAATGATTTTCAATATCTCTGTACCTACAACACGTTACTCGACTATTGTGACGTTTCAGTTACTTTTCTGTGATCCGTTACTTTACTGTTTCTGACCTTGCTTCATTGGATATCCCATTGCGTTTTTTTAATAACGCAATTTCCGGTCCGCATGCAGTAGTACCGAACAGCGTAATATTCTATTAATTAAAGCCGTAATCTGGGGGCGTTTGACACTGCAGGTAATGGGGCAGTTGTGTAACGCAGGCTTAGATGTTTGCGTTATGCCACGTTTAATTAGCCCTGACTGTTTTCACTATAGTAACCGCACCGATTATATTAGTACACTACTTTGTACTGTTAAATATGTTATTAGGCTGCACCGACGTGTTTCCCAGCCCGTCTGTAATGGTCAAAAAGGTTAACAAGAAATGACGTGAGTAGGACTACGCACTAATACGACATACGGTATATTCGATACAGTGATTTGCAAGACTATTAATGCTGACTAAGGATGAGAATACAGTAGTGTTTACTATACAGTAGTATTTATAAAGCTTTATTACTTGACGTATAAGAAGACGTTTTTTATAAAGAAGTTTGTACTCAGAAGGCAAAACGTTTTTCTGACTTGTAGAATTGAATGGTTAACACTCAAGTATCGGTGAACATATCCCAGTACACCAACCTATTCTATACATCGCCACACATTCATATAATTTCTGGTTTCAACTAATCTCAAATAATTAGTGTTTTAGGAAGGAACAATAAAAAAACAATGAAAACTGGAAAGAACATATTGAGAAAACTTAATTTGAATATAAAATACAGACGTTTTATTGGTCCATGAATGGAAAAAGTCAAAACTCAGCAAGAACGAAAGATTAATAATTTTATGCCAAATGCAAAATGTTGAGGGCTCGTGGTTCAAGATTTTGGACTCAAATGTAAACGGAATACAAAGAACTTCTAAAAAAAAACGATTGAAGCAATACTCCAGATAACTAGAAAACTAAGTGTTTTTTCTATAAAAGTGTGCGTGTGCGTGTGCGCGCGCGCGCCCGTGTGTGTTTAGTAGAAACATAATAACTAACACCAATAAAGTCACTAATTATAAACTTAAATTAGATCCAAACAACAGTCATAAATCAGCAAAACAATCTTATATAATAATTCAAGTTAAAATTTTCCAACAATAAAGGTCACTTTATTAAAGTTCTGACACACCACTCACCGCAGTAATCACTGCGAACCGCACTGTAAAATCGCCTGATCTAAACTGAAATTTTAAGCCAGTCGTTGACGCATATATATACCCCGCAGAGATTCCAGAATAATTTCCCATTTTGTATTTGCGTAGTTACAGGCGCTAGAATAATCTGCAGACTAGGTAAAAATCCGTGTTTGAATGAAGCGCGTGCCGGATTAAGCTAAGAACGAAAGCAGTATAGGAAACAATCTTGAATTTTGAAGAACTTTATGTAATTGATTTTTATCTCAACAAACGTACCAATGATAATAATTGATGACTCGTTGGGTACTTGGTGA